>JAHWFP010219446.1:15327-28189 GCA_023313725.1 Lithobius niger
CCCCCGGTCGCTCTCCTACAGATCCGCGCTTTCCCTCTACCCAAGCATACCCTCTACCCAAGCATACCCGCGCTTTCCCTCTACCCTCTGCTGGTATAAAACTCAGCAGAGAGGGAAATCTTCAGCATTGCTCAGTGATCTCAAAGGCTAGAGGTTGCTATGCCGGTCGGAGTGGAGATGTCCCCCAGGGTCCGCAGGTTGCCATGCTGGGCAAGGTAGCAGTTCGTTGGTAACTAGTTTAATTTTTTTGCAAGTATTCTTTTGGACTTCAATTCTAAATTTATAGTTCTTAAATCAAAACTTAACTTCTAACTTTGAGAATGATTATGGATGGTTAACCGCCATCGGCATTTCTGGCCTAGAACATCCATAACTTAAGGGTTTAAGGTCTCCTCCTAAAAACCGGCTTTATTTCTTATTTATGTTGAACACAGGTTCATCTAAATAATCTAAATGGTTTAAATCGTAGAGCTTAGACGTCTTTTGGGTTGTGTACCAGGTTTACCATTTGAGTTAGTTTGATCTTTAGCAGTGGCTTTTGAAACATAACTTTGACTATTTTACTAATGTTAGGTGTAAGGTGTATTATAGTGTATAAACTTTTAATTAGTTCATTTCTTGCCGATTTTATTGTAAATCGTCGTGTGCTTTAATTTAAAGCTTTCAAAGAATATTTTTGTAACATACAGTGTCCAAATGTAGTGTAAAGTTAAACATGTTATATAAAAAAACCAAGCGTTGTTTCAAACGACAGTCTGACTTCGTGTAGATTTAATTGTATGAGTAAATAATCAAAAATCATTTTAATTAACTCCAAGCCTGCAATTAAACACCCATCGTGGTGGCAGTGAACCATTAGATAGTTAGTACTTTAAAGTTAGATAGGACATGGGTGCTCCCCTCCTAACTGTGCAGTAGACACTGCAGTGCTGTCTTCTCCGCAACAGTAAAAACAGACACCCTGAGTACTACCTAAGAATTCGCCAGAACACCAGATGTCGGTGCTCACCTGAAAGGCACCTAACGTGACAGGTAGCGCCGCTACATTTAGGACCCCCCAATTCTAAATGTATAGTTTAAATTAAATTAACCTCTAGCTTAGAGCCTTTATGGTTGGTAAGCCTTATCAGCATTGCAGGTCTTTACCTCCATAATGTTAGAGTAGGCATCTCTTCCTAAAAAGCCGGTTTCATTCTTTGTTCATTTCTTAAATGTAAACAAAGGGATGGTTTGATCCTCGTGGATTCAGGGAAAAATAACTGTTGGACGATTTGAAAACTACAGTTGTCAAATATAGTTGCAACTTAGCGGACGCGGTTCAGCTTGCTGGGTATTCCAGGATTGGAACCCAAGATAAAAATGCGTTTTCTAATCTAAATGAAGTGTTTAAGAATCAACATCGTTGTTCTTGTTTAAAAGTGAATTACTAAAATGTAAGTTCTGTTAAATTGTTTTTGCCAAACTTGTCAAAAGCCGAACTAGTGAACTAAATGTAAAAGTGTTTATTTTTCATTCTCTGATATTTTAAAATAAAAACCAAGAGTTTTTAAACCTCAGGTTCGTTCCCTAGTAGATTGTTTTTAAGTGTAAACTATTATGTAGCCCTTTTAGCTTTTATACTTCGTTTAAGCAATTAAATTAATCCACCGTTGGTGGCAGTGTAATTACCGGTAGCATTCAGGTTAGGCATTAGTTAGGACCCGACGCTCCATCCCCTACACCGGGACTGTAGCCCATGTTGTGCTTATTATCGTAAAAAGTCGAAATAACCACGCTAACTTGAAGCTAAGAAGTACTCGTCAACCAATGATGTCGGTGGTGCTACAAGCACCTCAGCCGTCATATCGTCCGCCGCTACACAGCCAGGACTTCTAGAATTATTTGAAGCAACAAGGCATTCAAGGCGAGTAGACAGCACCGCACACACCGGAAAAAAATGGAGTCGCCAAACGCAAAAACAGGACAATGATGGAAATGGCTAGATGTATGTTGATCGACGCCAAGTTACTCAACCAATACTGGGGAGAAGCAGTCAATACGGCAAACTACTTGCAAAAAAGGCAACCAACAACCGCTGTGGACGAGGTACCATTTACGTTGTGGCATAAAAAGACACCTACAAATCTTTGGATACAAAGCTTATGCACATGTGCCAGACGCTCAAAGGAGAAAACTCAACAAAGTAAGAGAGCTGAACTTCGTTGGCTATGCCGAGGGAACAAAGGCTACAGACTTGTCCATACCAAGACAAACAAAGCAACCATAAGTCGTGATGTGAAGTTTATCGAAACATTGGACTCTGGGGGAGTAGAAGTTGAACTCGAAGTCGCAGAAGCAAACGAACCGCAACAGACAACGGGAGAAGCTGACAAGTCAACCGATCAAGCAGCATCTGAACCAATGAGGTCTGAAAGTGAAACAAACGGAATGTACCCAACAGGCTGATCGAGTCAGCTTACTTCACTGTCTCATTACTTGTGTCCGGTGATTACCGATGTCAAATTGGTTCAGACTAATGGTAGCGTTCTGGGGGTAAAAGATTATAAATAAATGTTATTAAAGGAGCAAGTAAACTAGCTTAGTAAATGCGATAACGCATTAATTAAGTTGGATGTTTAACTGTTAAGTTAAAAGACGACTTTGGATCTTAGTGGAAATATTTCATATGATTTGAGGCCTACCAATACAATAAAAAATATCACACTTAAACTGTCTGTATCCACATGTATATGAGGTTAAGTACCAAAGATAGCCCCTCCTGAAACACAACTAAGCTAGGGTCTTTGGGCTTTTTGCCCTGAATAAAAGAATGCAAATAAAACACAAAGATACAAGAAGTTTCAGTAATGGCGGCCGGAAGTGATAAGCGCTGCGGTAGGTAGCAGCTACGAGGAAGCGTGCTAGTCCCTAAGCGTGCTAGCCCCTAAGGCTCTTCAGTGGATTGCAGATTTTTTGCACCGGCATAATCAGCGTGTTGTGATTAATGGCATCACCTCTGAAAGAGATGCCGTTACTTCTGGTGTCCCGCATGGATCTGTGGTGGGACCTTTCCTTTCTACGCTTTTCATTAATGACTTGCCTGATGTTTTGTCGTCTACAGTGTGGATGTTTTGTAAAGTCGGCTTGCCAAAAAAAAAAACGATTAGAGAGGCTACCTGGCCTCCAAAGATAAAAAAACTTGGAGATCATTTTTTTTTTTCTGGAGCGCCCAAAAACGCAAAAACACCTCTGTCTTCTATCTTCAGCCAATTCCTCAATAATGGACTAAATCGGCCAAACTTGGACCCTCTTAATAGCCACACACTCCAACTACAACCCTGCGAAAGCAGAATCCAAGATTTCCATCTAGTAAAACATTTACAGCTATTTTAAAAACACTCCAAACCTACCGCAGCGCTTATCACTTCCGGCCGCCATTACTGAAACTTCTTGTATCTTTGTGTTTTATTTGCATTCTTTTATTCAGGGCAAAAAGCCCAAAGACCCTAGCTTAGTTGTGTTTCAGGAGGGGCTATCTTTGGTACTTAACCTCATATACATGTGGATACAGACAGTTTAAGTGTGATATTTTTTATTGTATTGGTAGGCCTCAAATCATATGAAAAATTTCCACTAAGATCCAAAGTCGTCTTTTAACTTAACAGTTAAACATCCAACTTAATTAATGCGTTATCGCATTTACTAAGCTAGTTTACTTGCTCCTTTAATAACATTTATTTATAATCTTTTACCCCCAGAACGCTACCATTAGTCTGAACCAATTTGACATCGGTAATCACCGGACACAAATTTTAGTGTAAATATTTTGCTGTAAATCACCAGCCAAACCTCCGACTGTGACCATCCGAATGCAACAACTAGCTTTTCCTTCTATTAAAACAATATATCTTTAAAAGATCTGTTCACAATGCCATCCCAAAGTCAGTCTGTGCAATAACCCCCCCCCCCCCAACCTAGTTGTGGTGTGTAACACTGCAGTCTACAGTTAAAGCTTGCTAAATTTAATAGTAATGCTTTACCCATTACACAAGCCTCTCTACTAAGCTTTAACCTGAGCCATACCACGAAGTACTCCTGCAATCCATAATCATCGTTTTTAATACAAAAGCCTTTCCCCGAAGTATATTTGAGTTAAACTCAACTTGACCTATCTTTTTATGTCCCTACTCCTTCAAACGGCTCTGCACCAAAACCCTTTGCCAAACCGACTTCTCTTGAGCGCTAGAGCGTTCTATAATCTGGGCTTCTTGCTCTTTTAATTCAGCGTCTCGGTCACGTATTTGTGCTTCTTGATCAATTAATGCAAGTTCGTGGGCCCTGCGTTTATCCGCATCGGCAACTTTTAAAGCTTCTAACTTTAATTCTTCGGCTTTCAAAAACAACTCATTTTCTTTAAGAGCTATTTCTTTTTTAGCTTGAATGGCTAATTCTCTACGTTCGATAGCACTTTCTAGAGTATCGCCAAGTTCAGTTAAAGAAAGCTTGTTATCGTCAACTGCATCTCTTAAACTTTTGAGGGAAATCTAATTGGATTCGCTTACTGCTAATCCCAAGTCTAAACAGGCTTTTTTTAAGCTCTTTGTTTTTCAGACCTTTTTCGTCAAAAGTTGCCATGTTGGAAAATTTTAACTTTACGATCAATACTGCTTGTATAAATGAATTACGGAATTAAAATGCAGCCGCAAAATTAATTCAAACTTTAAGTTAAGACTGAGCACGAATTTAACCGTTTCTCATCCTAATCCAGTAAGCTTTAGCAATGGAAACCACTTTTTCAACGACCCCTAGCTTTGGTGTATAAATAATTAAAATACATAAATGTTTCTAACTATAACACTAGGCTTGGCAGGCCAAAGCATATCCTATGCACACTTACCCTGAAAACACAATCACTGTGCGGTCAGTCTATCCACATCTGGTCAATCGTCCCACCGTCGATCGAAGACACTGATTCCACGGGAGTTGTACTAGAACGTCTCTGGATCTCACGGCTGCGGCGATGGTTGGTTTATCCACGGGCACAGCAGACAGCAACGGAGCACTGCGGCCTTCTTGGCTGGTTTCTCCTCACTGGTTACGGGTTGATGCGAGCAGTAGATGCGGGCATCTCGGCTGGGCAGGCGTCCACTCGGTGAAGCTGCATCTCCAGTCGTTTGGCTACAGGAACGGCGTTGTTACTGAGGTTGGGGGGGGGGGGGGGGGGGTGTTTTTTAACGGCAATGCAGGCGTCTTTTCGGGCGACTATTATAGCGGAGTCACGGACATCTTTTTCTTGCAACTCTCGTCCGAGTTGCGGTTAACAAATTGAAGAATTGTTCAATTGCAGTAGCATGGCAGGGGGGAAACGCTTGACGGAACAGCCCTGTTCACCCCACCACTGCCACCAAATTGTAGCGGCCGAAGCTACGATTCTCAAGGTGTTTGTAACTTCGCCGACATCACTGTGGTTTTGACATCTAAACTTCAAGTTTGGTGGCGGTTTTTACTTTTACGGAAAACAGCACACATGTACTACTGGCCCAGCATGGGTAATAGAGTCATTTGTCCTAACTGTAGGCTAACTAGACAACTTTAGAGGGGGGTATTCGCTGCCACCAGGTGGGTGTTTCTAATTGCAGCTCTAAGTTTAAATATTAAGTGGTTTTTTAAGTATTACAACTTCTACATTTAGTCTAACTAGCAGAAAAACAAGCGTTTTACAAACTCTTAGGTTTATTAAAATGCAGACAATATATAAAAACAATTACACTTCGTTTCAACTAGTTTACAAGAAAAGCTTTCAAGTTAAAGCACGGCGATTTTTACATTAGATAAATCAACAAGAATTTACAATAAAAATTCACTCAAACTTTACATGCGATACAAAGAGTAAAAACTACAATTTTGATTAGAAATGTTTTGTGGGACCTCGGGAACCCGTTATAACATGCAAACCGCGGGAATTACATGAAATAAATCTATTTGGTGCAAACCGCGGGAAATACACACAAAGAGTCAAGATTTTGTTTCTTAAGTCCGACCTAAGATCAAATCAACAAATCTGTAGATCCTTAATATTTTGGCCTCGACCAACAAATACGTCGTCACTTGCAGATTTAGTGTTTCGAGTAAATTCATGACTAGAAACACGGAAAATAAAGCTGGTTTTTAGTAAGGGACCGTGAACCCTGACGTTTTGGGGGTGGGGGACCAAGAAAGCCGACTATGGCGTCACCTCCATAATTCCCTCAAAGCTAAGGTTAGGTTAATTTAAAACTAAAATTTCGAATGGGGTTTCCAAAATTAAATTTTCTAAACTAGTCTATACGAACCACTACCATTGACCGGCATGGCAACATTCGGACGGGACATCTCCTATACAGACTGGCGTAGCTACCTCTGGCTTTGAGATCTGTTGAGCGTGTGCTAAGGAATGAGGGGAGCGGGGCTTTTTATGCTAGAGACCGGAAGTTCGCGCGGATGGGCAGGAGAGCTACGGGGGTCTGATTGGTGGAGGGCTTGGGGAACAATGGAAAAGTCGGCAGAGCAAAGGCTTTTTGCTTGGCGCTGTTGGAAGGAACAACTATGGAACTGAGTGATAGAGAGAGGCCACTAGAGTTATACTCATTGTTTGGAACGTGTAAAAGGCCTTAATTATTATTGATTGTTTTCTTATTGAACCACGATATTATTCATCGCGACTATTGAAGGGAAAGATCTCAATAAATTCGGTTATTAACATTGGGAAGCCAGGTTTTACTTTGGGAATTGGGTAGCCAAGTCGGTTTTTAGAGAATAACTAAGTTGTCCGGGAAAATTCGTAAGTTATGATGTTACCCAAGCTCCGGTAGTGGTGATGGCAAAAGATTACGTTAAAAGATTATTATAAAACAAAAAGTTTAAAGTTACCAGCAGATGCTAAAACGCATTTTAAATAGATTAAACAGTATTTGCAGCCGCAAAAATTAAGTTTTGGATGTCGGACATTTCTCAAGTGCATTTTAGATCGTCACCTTAAATCTACTTAATAAATATCAAAACAAAGTGTCTGTACAATTAAATATGAGGTAAGTACCTTCGTAGAGGAAGCCCCTCCTAACAAACACTAAACTAATGTCTTTGGCTTTATGCCTAAGTGAAAAATAAAAGGTAAATACAAGTTTTTACAAGTTACGAAAAATGGCGTCTCGTGCGCTACGGTAATTACGGCATCGGTTTTCATGTGTTTTTTAAAATGCTGTAGAATGACTTCTAGATGGAATCTTGGTGTACTGTTTCCGGGGGAATACAGAGAAAGTTCGTGGCTATTAAGAGCTTTTTAGAAGAGACTGATCGGACCATTTTTCTGGAAGTTACAGGTGGTTGAAGTTGGGGTTTTTCACGGCCGAGGCGCCGAGAAAAAAAATTGTTCATTGCCGTAAACGAAGTTTCCCTCAGGTTGTTGTTTGAGTTGTGGTATCCTTTCAAATTGGGTGAAGAACTCGGGCCTTCTTTACAATGGGTTGAACCTGACGTTCACCCATCAGTCCTTGAGTACATCTTGGATCTACTACAACGATTCAAATACTCACGGGAACTATCACAAGAAAATATTGTGTAGAGCCAACTAAAAAATAAAACCTACTATGATCGTAAGGCAGTTGAACGTAAGTTAAAAAAGGTGACAAAGTTTTAATCCTGAAGTCAGCTAGAGCCAATAAATTAGAGATTTATTGGGATGGACCCTGTGATGTTGTAAAACGCTTATCAGATACTAATTATCTAGTTAAGAAATCCTTTGATTCTAAAAAGGAAACCATTTACCCATCAACTTGTTAAAACCCTATCTGCCTAGGAAGGGTCTAGTAACCACTCGTTTCATGACGAACGTGAGTTCACTCAACATGATCATGTCTGGACAGGCCAGCCTGGTGATCCATCTTAATTCCAAACAGGCCATGATTCCTTTTAAAAAGACAGGTGATTTAACAGAATCACAGAAAGCCGACTTACTCAAAGTCTTTGATCAGGTAGATGGAGTCTTTTCTACTCTGCCGGGTAGTACCGACATTGTCACCCACGATGTGGAATTAATCGATTCACAAACTAAGCCCTGTAAATATTATAGGCACGCAAAATTCGAACGAGACTTGATTGTCACTGAGATTGAGAGGATGCTCAGGCTAGGTTTAATTGTTAAAACTGATTCCCTTCATGGTTCCCCCATGATCATCATCCAAAAAGAAGATGCAAGCCCTCATCCTGTAGCTGACTACAGAGAGCTGAACAACAATACGGTAACCAAAGATTACCCAATTCCCAATATTGAGGAATGTATTGAGCGTGCAGCTAAATGGAAATATATCTCCATTTTTTATTTAAACCCACAAGCCTCAATGGCCGCCTCCATCACAACTCCCATTGGGAAGTTTGCTCCCATCATGATGAACATGGGCATGAAAAACGCTCCATTCTGTTTTCGGAAACTGATGGACAATGTCACTCGTGGCATGGAGGAGTACGTGACTCCCTTCAAGATGACACCGCAATTGGTGCCGAAACGTGGCAACAACATCTTGAGAATATTTTTAATTTTCTCTCTGCTGTCAAGAAGGCCGGGTTAACGATTAACGCCAAAAAAATCGCAGGTCGCATGCAGCGGACCTACCTTTCTTGGACACGAAGTGGGTAATGGAACTCGCACGCCTTCAGAGGTGAAGGTTTTAGCTGTGCAAAAAAGTGCACGTCCTCAAACCAAGAAAGATGTCCGTTCCTTCCTTGGTTTAGTTGGTTACTACCAACGTTACGTTCCACATTATTCAGAAATCTGTGCATGCCTGGCAGACTACCTGAAAAAGGATGCACCTGATCCTGTTACTTGGGATGATTCAAAGCAAACTGCATTTGAAACTTTGAAAACTACCTAGGTGACGTTTCCTGTCCTAATAGCGCCCGACTTCAACCAAACTTTCATTTTACAATGGGATTGTTCAGACCGTGGGGTGTGTGCTTTCCCAAGAGTTTGGTGAAGATGAACATCCCTGTCTGTAAGTCTCATGTAAACTGACAGCCCGTGAGCAAAATTATGGGACGACAGAAAAAGAATCTGCGTGTTTGATTTGGTCAGTTGCTAAATTACGGCCCTACATTTATGGGACAAAATTTATCATTGAGTCCAGGGCCGTAGCTACCGGGGGGGCAACTGTCCCCCCCCAAAAAAATTTTTAGAGGGGGCGTAAAAACGATACTGTAAACGCGGTCTCGTATTAGACGCTCGTGGTGAGGACACCTTAACACCACCGAAGAAAAAACCTGAGGGCAATATTATTTCACACCAGAAGAACAATAGTCTTTATGGCGATTTCACATTAAAAATGTAAATATTGTAAATTATTCCTTCAGGCATGAAGCCGAAGCACTTTTTCCAGCTTAGTTATATTGTAGATGTTGAAAACACACGATATTTTTTATTTGTAACAGGTGACGACTTTGTTTATTTATGAAAAATGTCCGATATTCAAACCACTGTAAAAACTAACCTAATCTGCGTTATAGCCCTTTAAAAACTAGCTGGTACATTTAATCTTTTGATTTGTGCACTTAATGCATTTTGGTAAACTTAACTTCTTGCCATGAACCCTACCGGAGCTCAAACTTTTATGTTTGTTTATTTTTACGGACCCAGTGTATGAATTTTTATGTCTATTTTTTTTAGCATCTCCATCCAAGCTCCGACCGTGGCAAACCTCTAAAAACGAAAACAAATGGCTTTCCTTCAATTAAATCATGCCTTGTATATAGCAATCCGTTTCCCAAAGTCGAATATATATTCTGAGCAATACTCTTTGTTCCCCCCCCCTCCTTCAATAGTTGCGATACATAACATCGTAGTTTATTTTTATAGGCCTGAATTCACGTTGTTTATGAGTTTTAAACTCACTGCACTTCCATGCCAGGCCTCTGTTTACAAAGCCTTTAAAAATCCTTTGTTGACTCAGCTCCTACAATACCGTAGCCGTAAACACACGGAGTCAGCACCCAACGCATTGAGAGCAGCCTCGCTACCCTGCCCGTCCGCGCTGTCATGGCCGACTTCCGGTAGCGACAGCTCGGCCGGTTTGGGTCAGTCTCTCCTCCTCCAAGTGTCCACCTCTTCCCCATTCACCCCCTCCGTCGCTCTCCTACAGGTCCGCGCTAACCCTCTACCTGCCTGCCAAGCAGAAGGCATAAAAACCCAGACGCAGTAGAGTTTCGTTAGCACAGCTCAGGATTCTCAAAGCTAGAGGTCGCTACGCTGGTCGGGAGTGGAGATGCCGCGGTCCGATTGTTGCCATGCCGGGCAAAGGTAGTGGTTCGTATGTAACTTAGTTTAGATTGAAATTTTATCTTTTGAACTTACACGTCAAAATTTATAGTTTAATTTTAACTTAACCTCGTAGCTTTGAAGGTAATTTTATGGTGCGTCAAGCCAAACGGCATTTCGGACGTTGGCGGCCGTAATTTAAGGGCTCACGGTCCCTTACTAAAAACCAGCTTTATTTCATCGTTTCTTTAAACGCAGTTTAATGTAAACAAAGGACGGTTTGATCTTCGTGGGAGGTTCCATTGATTAAATGCTCAGATCAACTTTATAGGTAGCTGCGGCTTCTGTAATTAAGGGGCTGACTTATCAACAGCAACTCTAGGAGGTTTATTGCTTTGCTAATTCACGTTGAAACAAAACTGTAAAACAGGTCTACTATTACTACACACCCGAGGCTGTTCGTAATTTAGAGGGCTCTTTTGCGAAATCCCCTTGTGCCTAATCAAACTCACTGTTTCTATTTGAAATTGTTTTTGTGAACATAGCGTTGTTCAAGTCTGAATTTAATGTAAATTCCCCATGTATTTTATAACCTAAACTAGGTGTAAAGTTACCAAATGTAAATGTAAAGTGCGATATTTTCTTCATGTTTGTTTAAAATAAAAACCAGGAGTTTTTTTAACGTCCGTCGGTTTATTCGCTCGTTATTTGCTAGAAGGTAATAGGTAAGACAATTCTCTTCAAGTTTAACTTAGCTAGCCTAATTCCCACCTTGGTGGCAGCGTTACCCGCTATTTAATCACTAGTTAGGTCTTAGATTAGGACTTCAATGCTCCATTCCCTACATCGGGGCAGCAGCAGTTGTGCTGTTTAACAGAAAAAGTACGTAAACGCCAAGTAGAGTGATTGATAGTAAGATCCAATTACACCATGCGACCGGCGATGTTATAAGCACCTACTCCGTCATAGCATCCGCCGTTACAATACTAGAAATAACATAAAAAGTACGAACTTTCCTTTCCTTCTCCAGATGTGCTTATTTTTTTTCTTTTTTTCTATGATGTGTCCATATTTTATTGATACCACACTAGTTTCGGGGGAAACCACAAGCTATTCGTTTTGTTGAATACATTTTTTGGATTATTTTAAACGGCAAAAATAACCCACCAAGACAGCTACGAAGAGGGACGGTAGACACAGCTATGCAGCGAAGCCAAACCTAGTAGAGCCACTACGATGGAGTCTCCAGCATTGTTCTATTAACCTGAAGTCCTGCTTTGGTTATAGCTACCATCCCTGATGAGAGCAGTGGTGATATGTTTTCTTTTTTGGCAGATAGCATTAAAATAATAACGCTGCAAAACTACCGAAAACAAATGAAAAATTCTGTGTCTTAAATGGGAAAAAATGTACCAAACCATTTCTTTCCCGCTTTTTGGATGAGTTTTGATGTTATGAATCGGCAATTACGCAATTTTTAAAAGGAAAACGAGGATTTCCACTGTAGCGGCGCTTACAGGGTCTTGAGGTGCCTACTGTCTATAGCACCGACATCTGGCGTACATGTGGTAATCGTAGAGTAAATCATAAGTGGCGGTTTTTACTTTGTTGTGAAAACAGCATAGCGTGTCTACTGCACGGTTAGGAGAAGAGCGTCAACGTCCTAACTAAACTTTTATGACCTATCTATCACGGTTTACTGCCACCACGATGGGTAGTTAATTTCATTGCCTACTTCGGACTTAGAATAAAAATTGATTTGTAATTAAAATAACCCTTGCAAATTAAATCGGACTCGAAGTCAAAATTTGTTGTTCAAAACAACTTTCTTTTCTGTTTTAATAAAACATGACAAGATTTTTACACACGGAGTAACTAGTTGGTTACAAAAATAAAACTGGGCTTTACAATTAAAAGCACACGATTTACAATTAAATCGACACTGAACTTAAAGTTAAAGTTCACATTACAATTTGGACTAGAAAAAGTCGGAGTGAGTTATCGCAACTCTCTAAGTTACAAACATGACCCTTGCAGAATGTAAAATAGTCTTTGAAAGCTTTAGCAACTCTTGCACTAAAGTCAATCAATCAATCACACTGAATCAAGATTAGTGTTACAAGGAAAACTACCTTTTTGAAAACAATAACACATGCTAGATCTCGGTGATCATAGATTATTTAATGAACACCGAGTTCATAAACAAAGAAAAAAGCCGGTTTTTAGGAAGGGGACCTTAAACCCTTAAATCATGGGTGCCCTAAACCAAAATGCCGATTGCGTTTGGCTACCCACAAATTCCCTCAAAGTCTATAAGTTAAGTTTATATGTTAAGACTAAAAATTTAGAAATTCTGTTCCAAAAATTAAATTCTAATAAACTAGTTACCCTTGAACCACTACCTTGCCCGGCATGGCAACCTTCGGACTGGACATCTCTGCTCCGACCGCCGTAGTGACCTCTAGCCTCTGAGTCCTTGAGCTATGCTAACGAAATTCTCCCTCAGCTTGGTTATATACCTGCTGCCTGCCTGCAGGTAGGAGGGAAACCGCGGCCCTGTAGGAGAGCGACGGAGCGTGGGGGGGGGGGGGGGGGGGGGGG
>JAHWFP010219448.1:0-25485 GCA_023313725.1 Lithobius niger
CCTACGAGACTCAACTAACAAAATGTACAACAGCCACTGGCAACGATGGTTTCATTGGTGTAAGCGAAAACAGGTTAATCCAATCAACCCCCCCTATTCAAGAACTGCTAGTCTTCTTCACCGATCTCTTCAACGACAGATTGAAAGACTCAACCATTCTAGTCTACCGTTCCGCCCTAAACACCGTCTTCAAAGCCGCCGGAAACAAACACCTCCTCGAAGATTACCGCATTTCATCTCTCTTGAAATCCTTCGAAATTGAAAGACCATCTATCCATCATGAATTTCCGAAATGGGACCTTCCCCTAGTTTTGGACTCTCTGACCAAAGATCCATACGAACCAATCCAAACCTGCCACATCAACCATCTCACGAGAAAGACTGTTTTTCTCACCTCTCTGGCAGCAAGCTTTCGCAGCAGCGAAATGCAAGCTCTGTCGAACGACCCTGCTCACTGTTTCTTTTTCGACAATTGCAAATTCATTCATTTGAGGCCTCGTCCTGACTTCCGAGCCAAAACTCAAAAACCATGTGAACTGTCCAAACCCATCATCATACCGGCCCTCCCGAACATCTATAATGAAGAACCCGAACGAACCCTATGTCCCGTCCGTGCACTTCGATACTACATTACAGGGCTCGAATTGTCTTAAAAAAATTGCACAGCAGAAATGCGATACAAAATGCAAATTTGCGTAGCAGTCACGAAAAAATGATTAGCAACTTTTAAAGAATAATTTATTTCGTAAAAAAGAATACAACAAGTTAGAAAGAATAGCCATTTTTGTTTCACTTTTACTTTGCTACAAGCACGAATGCTTGGTTAAGATTATGGCATCCGATGCATGTTAAGACTATTCTGATCCGTGTCTGAAACGAAAGCGCCACCATCTAAATACCGAAGGTGATGGTAGGACCAATGATTTCCCAGAATGCATGTGCGACGCTTGGCCTGCCTATAAAGTAGGACGGATTAGCATCTCCGTGTCAGCCAACACGATCATGACTACGCCGTTATGTTGTCTTTAATACAGTTGCGTCGCTAAACTGCGATACATTATTTAATTTTGTATCGCTAAGTTTAAATTTATGGTGCAAATTGCGATGCGATACTGCTCATTTCGAGCCCTGCATTAAACGCACAAGTGACCCCGAATGTCGAAGGGGACGCACTCAACTCTTCCTTCCCTTCACCAAAGGAACAAACGTGCCTTCTGCTCCCATGATTGCCAACTGGATCAAAACTGTCATAAACAGGGCATACGACGATGCGAACATCAGCTGCACCGACAACAACATCAAGGCAACTGCACACGAACTACGGGCACTCTCAACTTCATGGGCTTTCCACAATCAGGTCTCCATTGGCGAAATTCTGCAAGCCACATCATGGAGAAGCCAGACCGTCTTCACAAGTCACTACCTCCGCGACATGTCAAGACAAGAAGATGGACTATATCGTCTGGGATCGATAGTAACAGCCAGATGCATAGTCCAACCCCCTTAACCACTAACACAGAAACGAAGACCTCCAGAAGACGGAAGCAAGACTTCCCGTTCCCGACTTCCAGAAGACGGAAGCAAGACCCACCATTCACAAACGGCCCCTTTTCAGGACCACCAAATCCTACGAAAGAGATCCAAATTCCTGTTTCTGTTATATTTTTCAATAAAGTGCAAAGTTTTGTTAAAACTTTTTGGGGGAACCAGTCTGCAACCTGGGGTAACTCGCCATGATGGTGCCCGCCACCTATACTGACGAGGTCTACTGTAAATGCAATTTAATTTACAGGTAGTAGAAATTTTCTCCCGACGATTAGAAACCTAAATTTTGGGGGGTTAAAATTGGTTTCTATCGTCTATATGAAAATTTATACTACCTGTAAATACCCACCCTACCTCCCCTCTTGAGCCACCATCATGGTTGACATATCGAGAGGAAAAGAGATGGCCGCCATGGGCGAGCGATCTGCTTTTATAGGAGGCCTGCGCATGGTGACGCATGCACAGTGGGGTTGCGCACTGGGCGGATCAGGAGAGCTAAAAACCTCAAGACATAAAGAGCACTCAGGAACTGAATGCAGTTTAATTTACAGGTAGTATAAATTTTCGTATAGACGATAGAAACCAATTTTAACCCTCCCAAAATTTAGGTTTTTTTAAATTTAAATCTGATAAATTCGGAAAGCAAAAGTTTTAAATCGTAGTGGCACCAGTTGAAAAAGGGCTTGGCATTAATCCAGGAAGCAAAAACACCTATCTAAAAAAAAATAAGTGACACATTATTTTAATGTTTTTTTTAAATGTTAATCTAATTTTTTTATTTAATTAAATTTTTAATTTTAATTATACAAATTTGTATATATCCAAATTTTTGTTAAAAAATGTATGTAAATTGTAAAAAAACAATGAACATAATTAATTCATTATTATGAATTTTTTTTCTTCAATTTGCTGTGTACTGCCATTTGGGTATCTGAACCGGTATCAGAACCGTACGGAACCGGTTTATTGGTATCGGAACCGGAACCGGAATTATGCTATTGGTACACCACTAACTATCGGTCTCTTTACCTATCCCCGAGGTTGAGCGTAGAAATGAAAGTCTCATAATGTCAACGGGCGAAACGAATACGGTTTCAGCAAGCAGTATAACATTGTTGGGAACTCTAAGGCCATGAAAAAAAAAGTTTCGTTTCTCGGGTGAAAACCATTACAAAACGACCAGGCAACCAGGCATTTATTTTTTATTTTTTATTTTTATGTAATGTTGCAAACAGCTACACACAAAAAAAAATTGCAATTCGAACATGTAGCCTATTACTCTAGTGCTACCGTACTTTAAGGCTGTTAGGCTACACCTAGTTTTACCGTACTCTTAGGCTATTAGGCTACACCTAGTGTTATTTTAAAACTGTAAAATAGCCAAAAGGTTTGTAGCATCCAGTCATTTTTTGCAGCTCTTAGCAGTGGACGCCACCAAGTTCCTTTTCCGCTTCAAAGGCTTCTCCTTTGACCGAACACATGCCCCCGTCTTCTTTAACCAGCCTTTCTTTCTCCCCACAGTAAAAACACAGATCAATAAAACTCTGCGAACTGAAGTACGGAATTTCTAATGCAGAAGTGCGAAGAAGATTTCTACGAATGTACACTTTATCCAGTAAACTTATCAACTTTTGGGGTTATGCCATCTTTGGTTTGTAGATCATGCAGTTTGCTGCCACAAGAGTACTGGTAGTGATCCATTATTTTCAAACGAATATTTTTTTCTTGAGTATTTAATTTGCGTGCCGAGTAAATGACTCTTGGTTTGTCACAGTCTACGCACACCAAAGTTTCTTGAACATTATTTGCCGTTTGTGCACTTGGGCTAAATGGTATGCCATGAGAACTTGCATCATTTTTCTGAAGAGTTTGATGGTGTTCTTCACTTGTGATGGTGCCATACACTTCTTCAAATGGTTTGTAGTGGCCATCATCATTTGGGACATGGTCAGGAAGTGGTGAAAGTGTATTGGAATATTTCACGAGGAAGGCGAGGCGGTTTGAACATACTACATTAACTGTTTCTACATTTTTTTAAGCAAAATGAATAGTTAAGGAAAGTACTACAATGATCCAACAATTTGGTTAAATTAGGCCACTCTTTGAGTGCATTCTTCAGGGATTTTTGGTTTAAATTGTCAGAAGGCGCTTGTTCATCAATGTCACCAAGTTTGTTCCACATTCCTAGCATTTCATTTTCAGTTGCTGCTGTAAATGTCTTGAATGGCTTGTCTTTCAATATCAAACGTTGAAAAAGGTTACATAGCAACACTTTCACAGGTTCAAGCGAGTCTTCAACGTGCTCCTTAAGAAGTGAATTTGCTTCAGCTTTTTGTCGTAAGTCTTTCAAACCACTGCATGGATTGAACTACTATCAAACTACTATCAAGGATTCATATTTGTCGGGCATGGTTTCTCTCATTAGACCAACACACTGTAAAGCCAAATTGAGAAAGGACATTATCCTCTCAGCAGGGTCCTTCCATGACCACATAGGGGGAGTGCGCGCAACCACCACCATGTCATAATCCTTTTGTAGGAATAGTCAGAATAGAAAGCTGCACTGACAAATACGTAAGTCTGTGGTCTGAACCACCCTCTGTGTATAGAAACAAAAGTTCTGTATTAGACTCTTCCGCCAACAGTTTTGATAGTTCTGCAATGTGACGCAGGGAAGTTGATCGCTGAAATGCTTGGTCCTTTACGCCGACATAGACTTGACCATGATCCCGTTACATTATCTGGTACATCGACAAGAAAACTTACACTTGGAATAATGCTAAATTTGGTGAAATCGTGGTCTGCCACAACAAATTTCTTAGTGTTGAAAATCAAGATTCGCTTCCTTCTTTTGATAGCAGCTACTAGATAACCAGGCTTTCCAACCTTACAAGTATGTTTGTCGTCCATGCAAACAAAAGTTGAGTGGCTTTTGTATTTTACTTCTTCCTGATATCCGAAGATTGCCGAGGCATAATGGTTGTCTGGATGTTGTGCTCCGAGTTGGCGGGACTGCACCATGTATTTCACATCTAACTTTCCTGTAAACTGAAGAACAGTGCGAGATGATGGTACTTTGGGAACAAACTGAAGACGAATCCATTGCTTCGAAGGTATTGGAGTTCCAAGTGGACATAGCTTGGTAACCTGATCTCGTAAGATCCCGCAGTGATATGGCCGAAGCAAGGTGTATTATTGAATCTTCTCTTCTCTCGTCTACTGCTTCCTCTACAGTTCCTTCAATATATTGTTTACATTTCTCAAAAAACAATTCATATACTGGTGTTCTACCTTGATTATGTTGTCGCAAGTCGCAAACAATGTCAGGATCTAGAAGCATAAATGCAAGCTTGACATGTTCATCAGTTGCCGACTCAGCTGATGCATCTCCCGTTAGCTGGCTGTACAAGTATCGTAGCAGACATGGTTTTAACTCCACGAAGTAAGCTGCACTGCTGCACAAACTTTCTTCTCATTGATCTGGTGTCAAAAACTGGAAGACTAATCAGGTTTATCACTTCTTGGGATTTTGTCAAGATGGTGCTTTCAGTTTCACTCGTAACTTTCCAAATAAAGTGGTGTGTTCCCACATTATTTCTATAAGCGGCTGAAAACATCATGCGAAAACAACGCTCGTCATATTACTGTGAAAGTTAGTCAAATTAGTCACAATTCTGAGAATTATGGAGAATATTACCGCTAAACTTCACAACGAAGACACTTTCAATGTCTTGCTAATTTTCAATGACAAACTGCCATCTTCCTCAGGCACTTCTGACAAAAGTATCGGCCTCCTTACACCTTCATCGTCTGCTACGAATTCATAACTTTCGCTCCTCGCAGCCTCCCGTATTTCGTGGGCAGCGCGTTCACTAGCTCGTCAAGCTTCCACTGTCGGCCTAGCTGTTGTTTTAGGTCCCTTCCAATGATGTTTTCAACCTGGGGAAATGCAGGCCCTTGAATGTTCATCAATGACGCACCTCCAATTTCATGTAATCATATGGCTATCGATTCTAAGCATCTCAGATGCCTGTTATTCCTAGAATTTGAAGTCACCAGCGTCTCAGCTTTCTCCCATCCAATACTATGCTTAGACTCCATGCAGTGAGCTGCGATGCCGTTGTCTTCCTTCCTGTTTCTTACATTGGCCACGTGTTGCCCCATTCTCGTCCTGACTCCTTTCCTTGTCTCTCCTATATATACAGCATCGCAGTCTCCGCACGGTATCTTGTAAACACCTTCACGAACATTCTTCACTCCTCCCATCATTTCTTCATCCTTCAGTTTTTGTGTCTTCTTCAGCATTCTTCTTCAGCATTCTTCTTCCTTCATTTCCCCTCTTCTTCCTCATCCTTCCTTTCGTCAGTTTTTTGATGTTATCCGTGTTTTTAAGGTAGGTTGTAAAGCCGCACTTGTCCAAACCCGCTTTATTGGTTCACTAACCCCTTCAAGATGTGTGAGAACCACTTTAGGCCCTCTTTAGGCCCACTTCCTCCTTCTGTGTTTCTCTCTTATTCCTTTTCTCACTGAACACTTTCTTTCGTATTTCATTTAAAAGTCCGCCTGGGTACCCTAGTTTTAAAAACCTTTCTTTCGTCTCTTCCATGTGCCAATCTTCGGTCACTCTGTCACTCGAATTCCTTGCCACCCTCGTGACGATCGAAACTCGTCCAAGATCGAAACTATGTGGGCAGATTCAACCAAGCGTAGTGGTTTGCATCAGACGGCTAGAGAACTAGCCGTTTTTAGGAGGACATTCATGATCAAACAACGATATGAATGTATTTGGAATCAGGGGTCGATTCCGTGATTCCAACGAGTAATGCTCAACCGCTGTTAGGAGCGGACGCGTGCTTTGTTTGGGCGCTGTCCGGGTCTGCATCGAACCCGTTTCAGGAACCGGACATGACGGCGTGGTAGCGCAGTGCGTGGTAATGAAATGGAAAAAGCGGAGGTGGAATGGAAAGCCGACCAAGCGGCTGTGGTGAAGTAATCAACACTAGCTACGCATAAAGGTGTTTCGACGTTTTTTAATGTTTGTTGGTCCACCGGATCCTGCATTCCGGCGGCTGTTTATTAGTGCTGCGGACATCGTCCCAGTCCGGGACAATGGCGGACGGGTGGCGAATTGGCGATTGTTTTCCATCCAAGAGAAGGGTGTGCCATCAAGGAGGTTGTAATCGAGCAGTTTGTAGACACGACAGACTTCGTGTTTATTAACGGCATTTCGTTCAGTGTGCTGGTCGATGGAGTCGTGATGTGTTTGGATGGTGTTCGGTGTGCGACAGAGTGTGACGCATACAGTGTGTGTCGGCCATTCGTGAAAACGATCGGCTTCGTTGTGTTGAACGCTGTTTCGATCAGACGGTGGAGCGTTAACACTTTAGATCCTACGGACGTACTAGTACGTTTTCATTAATTGTTACTGAGTGCCTAATGAAGTACTGGTACTTCTCACATTTTTGATTTGCTATACAAAACTGTGGAGGGCAGTACGTCCGCTGTGCCTAAGCCTAAGTCTTTGTTGTTTGTTGGACATATTAGTTCACTTTTCAATCGCTAGATGGCGACACCATGTAGTAGAATTTCTGTTTTTAGGATTCTAGCTGGAGCGTCTTTTTTGAAGTGAAAGTCAATATGGCGTTGTCAGACGAAAATGAAACTGGCGATTTTATTGACACTTAACACGCCACAGAGAGGCTTGGATTCAGTGCCAGAAAGTTATTACAGTGAACAAATATTATTATGGCTGATTTGGAGTGTTTTTTTTTCAGATTGAGCAGCTTTGTTTGTCACTGGTATGCGTTCGTCGTACTTTTGTCGAAACACAAATATTTCGTTTTTTCCCTCATTTTTTTACAAAAAGAAATAATTTTTTTTTAAATTTTCACCTAACTTTAAAAATACTGTGCACTTTCATCTACTATCTAAAAAAAATTGTGATAATTGGTGAAAAACTAACCGAGTTGTTATTTTTTTTTTAAGACGCTAATACTGTCAGCCATTTGACTGTCAGGACCGGCGGACGTGCGCAAAACATTATGGCAGGCTCCAAAGTGTTAATTTTGTATGGCGAAAGCGCGGTGTGTCTGTGCGTGGGAAAGTAGTTTTCTTATTTTAACTATTTTCTGGTGGCGTATCGTCTTTATACGACACGGGCCAATCGAATTAATCATTATTGGGTCCATGTCATAAAATATGGAAACATGTGAAGCGTTGGCCGTGCGACGGGCCCGGACCAGCCGGTTAGGTTAGGAGTGTGGTGTTTCCGAAAGCTTCACGTGAATGGCTGCCTTCGTGAAAGGGATGCCCAGTTTGGGAGACGTGCTTAGTTTGCAGCATCTCCTACCTCTCGGGCCTTTCCACTCCAGTCGGGAATGGCTAGAAGTTGGCCAGTCAGTATTACATGTGCTCACAGATCATCATGTGTATTCTCTAGGATGGCAGGATGTGTTACCTGTCCATGTTCCCAGGTGAAAGGTGGGACAGGTCGGTTAATTTTATCGGTTTGTAATAGATTGTACCGATAAAGTGGTGTTTGCTGTTGTACGGTGACGTCCGGGGTAGGTATGATTATGGCATGCAGGTTCTCACCTCGACGTCCAGGCAAGGGGGGAGAATGTCAACCCCATCTCAGCCCTCTATTTTGACCATAGTGTGTTGCAGAAAGAATCTAGTGTATGGTTGGTTACGAGTATTGTTTCCAAAATGGAACATTGCTAGTTATGTTTTATGGTTGGTGTTAGTTTAACACCTTGGGAAATGTGACAGTGATTCGAGGGCTGGCCTGATGCGCAGTATCCTTGAATCACAATACGACAGGGATGGAGAGATGGTAGATGCTCTCAAACTTGCCTGTTACTGTTCTTGGTGTGTTGTGGAAGTTTAACTTTATGTAAGTCGTAGTCACATTATCGCTGCTCTCCTAGTCTTTTCTGCGTGAGGGCAGTTGATGGATCCCATAGCGCCAAAAAAATCGTCAACCACTGGTATATCCAGGCGGTAGTCGATTACATCCCGAGCACTAGACGAAGTGGCACATGTAGCAGTCATAGACCGCTGGTGCACATGGGTGTTGCAGTTATTAACCGCGGCCACGCCATATCATGCTTTGGTACTTAATATATAATGTATTAATTTTGATTGCAAGTTAATCTTAAAATTGAGATTAATTAATCTTCTATTATTTATATAGTATTGGCAAGACAATCTTGAGTAAAGTTTTTAATTTTTTAATGTTATTTTTTATTTTTGTTAAAGCCTACTAAAGTAACGCTTTGTCAATTCCACACATTTTTGTCATACCCCAATTGATGAAACTTATATATTTATAAGCTCTCCGCAATTGATAGTTATTTGGCCAAAGTATATGTTCCATGTAACTTGGGTTATGACTGTTGGTGATACGATGCTTGGAATGTGTGATAATGCCAGTCGCATTCACTTCTCCCTGGCTGTGGATATTCTTAATTTTAACAAGTAAAAATTGGAGATTAAATGGTATGGATTTTAGTTATTCGTGTTGCGGATAATACTTCCTCCTAAGTTATTGGCAATGAATAATTGTTGAACATTGCTAAGTGCTTACCACTTAGTTTCAAGATTTCATTATTCACGTGTTATAATTTGCAAAGTGACTTAGTTGGCAATTAAATATAAACCTCATAATATTGCTAACCGTTTGCCTTTAGCCTTTATCTTATGTGGTCTTAATAGTTCTTAATTATTGCACTTGCCACTCACTTTCAAGTATCACTTTTCTTGATTGAATTTTGGGCGAACCGTAAGCTGGCGAGCAATTGGCTTACGGCCCTGGTTGCTGACAGGCCGAAGACAGTAACACTTAACTTGGTATCAACCTGGAACTGACGTTTTACGGTTTTATTGACAATATTAGCCTAAAGACTCATTTGGTTATAGTGTAAAAATAAGATTTGGGATGGAGCGTAAAGTTTATTTGGCAAGTTCATTTATGGTGGCTTTTATAGCAGCATTACCTGTGCTTGGGTGAATTGACATGTATTTACCATTAGGCTACCATTATTGGTTGATGGATTTCTGCGGTGTTTTTATGATCGGCGATGGACATGTTCTACATTGCCTAGACTTGGTAGGGTATAGTAATGACTAGGTGTTTTACAAATTCTGGGGAAATGTGATAGTGATTCAAGCGTCCATGCAAAATCTACCGTATCCTGGTATCTAGGATACACAACAAAGTCACTGTCATTCGACAAAATTCGTCAAATCATGTATTTTGTCTTATTTTCACCTAAAAACACGCATTTCATCAGGCAATCTTAAATTCTGTTACAGACTTAGCCTAAAATACTTACCTGTAGGAACCCATCCTCCTCCCGCGTTGAACCATCTAGAACGGGGAGACAAATTGTGATAATAGCGGGAATGGGGCGCCGCCTAGCGGCGGTCATGAGCACCCCAGAGTGCCATTACAAGGACCAGGACAGTAGAAATTTCATGTTTGGGACGGGTAGCATTTCCAAAACTGGAAAACATATATAAAATGCAGGTAAGTATTTTAGGCTAAGCAAAAGCTATTTTTAGGGGTAAAACCCCTTGTTTGGATTTTCCACCCTCAATCGAGGAGTTTGACGTTGCCGATATGATTGCCAAATCCATCGCTACGGAGTGTGCCAAATTACGGGACGAGAGTGTTAAGCAGCAGGAAATCGTTATTTCTAAGAAGGTGCTTTCAACTTTCGAGCGTTATTTTGGTGGTGCGGACGAATTCCGGGCTAAAATGGCGAGTTTAGTAGTGCCGACGCGACCGGAAGCGACTCGCCTGTTGTGCAACGAACAAAGAAAACAAGATGGCGGCGACTCGGACGGTTCTTACCATACACCGCTGTCGTCTCCGCCCAGGGTGTGCGACAGGATGAAACGTAAGTCTTATGATGTAGATGATCAATCGCCAAAATGATTGCGTATTAGTGGAAATGTGGATAAAACGACTGGTGCGGCTTGCTCGGGTTGTCCCCTAACGGCAGCCGTCCAGTCGCTGTCGCGTGACGACAGAGGACTCATGACCTACTCACTCATTGATGTCGGAAGGACGGGGTACGACTGAGCAGCAGTCACTAGTGCAGTCGCTAAATCTGTCGCCGCAATAGAGGCAATCAAGTGAGCAGTCGCTACCGTCGGCCACGCAATTGATTCCGTTGTCGCACACGCGGGCCATGTCACAATCGTACGACAACTGGAACAGTGTGACACAACCCCTCTGAGGTGGGCCAAGTGGTGTTAGTGCTAATCAGGAGAATGGTGCGGCACAGTGGAGCAATATGACGAACCAGTGGCAACAAAATTCGGTTCTCCTTAACTGGCAACAGTGGGCTAACGGTAGCCAGCAGTGGGGCTGGCCACCGTCACATCAGTGGAACGCGGGTTGGAGTGGTCAACCATGGAGTGCTCAGCTGCCGCCCCCACCCCCGCTCCAACAGGCAAAAGGGGGGCAGGACGCGGGAAGTGGTTGAACATCAGTTTAAAGGTGAACCTCAGGACTCTGGCCTGGTTTCGGAGATGGGGGCGGTTCGTGAACCAGTATATAGTGGAAACATCGAAAATACACAGCGGAAATGCACGATCATGCAGCGGACGCACTGGAGGAAATTGAATGGAAATGGGTGGTGGAGGAGGTTAATACTTCATTACCTGAACTGTTCTGCCCTAGAGTATTACCCACAGCACCAGCGGCTAATGAACCTCCGGCTTTTTCTTATGCTAATAAGGATAGAGTTCGTAGGGACCCACAAAATCTCCCGCAATCGCGAATGCTGTATCGTCAGTTGTTAGTGGCTGGTGGGGCGCTCGGAGACAAGGGAAAAGTACTTTCGGCTGTGGGGCCCCCTCCCACCACCGGACCTCTCTAAAGGTGCCTTCTTCTTTTCCACAGGCAACGCCGGGGCACCCAAGTTAACTAGGTATAAAACATTCGATGAAACAGAGTATGTGGCGTCCTCATGCCAGATGGAAATGGATTCTTCACTTCAGCGACCATCCATCATGAAGATCAATGCTGCGCAATACGCGGAGGAGGAAAAGGTGGTGAGGGCAAGCCTGCGTGCCACATCTACGCCTGCCGCAGCCAACGCAAAACTCGGGTCATTCCTGGGGACACCACCTGATGTGAGGGACATCAAGGAGGTGGACACAGTGAAACTCGAGGAAAGCATCGGAATTCCATGCGTATGCCATCAATTGGGGCACCTGCTCCCTGTTTAATTCAGTACTCCATCGACGGGATGCTTACTTGAATGGTGCCAATCTGGGAATGTGCAAAGACACACTGAAGAACCTTACGTTAGCTACCCATACACAAGTCGGGTTACCTGTTCAATGGGCAACTGGTCACACTGCCCCCAGAGGTGAGAGATAAAGTTAAACCCCAGCCCACGGGGGGGATTGAGGGGTAGAGGTAGCAATGTTCAGAGGGGTGGAATGGCACAACGGCCTTTCGTGGGGGCGCCAGTGTGGCAGCTACGAGTGGTACCGGGTTTGGTCAGGGACGACAGACGGGCCCCCCACGACAACCACAAAATCTGGGCAGAGGACAAGGTGGGCGTGGCTCCTTATCTAGGAATAGAGGTGGCAGGAAACCACCCATCCGCAGGAACTGACGAGCATCAGCTGTACTCCCCCCCCCCCCATGGCCAGGTGGGAGGGAGAGGGAGAGTACAACGGCACTGGCGATGTTGGAGGTCAGTTACAGACGACAAGTTCATTTTAGACACCGTGAGGTACGGTTATACCCCGTTGTTCATGCGTCCACCACCCCTGTTGGGGGAACCGCCGAAGTGGTTAACATCCAGACACGAGTCTCGGGAGTTTGTCAAGGAAATAGCATCACTCCTTTCAAAAGAAGCGATCGAGATTTGCCTGAAAGGGACCCTGGATTCTTCAGTCCAGCAAGGGTGATCTCCAAGAAGAACGGAGGCGGTCGTAGGCCCCCCCAACTTCAAGACATTGACACGGTTCTGGCGCAATCTCCTCAGCCCCCCCCCCCCCCCCACGGGGACGGGTAGGGGGCAGGATATCGCGCCATTGCGACGCATGGGAGCGCATCACGGCAGACCCATTTGTGGTGGCCGTCGTAAAGTGGGGCTATATCCCAAACTTTACTTCGGTACCCCCGTTAAGGAGAGACCCACCGCACTGGTTGCTTCGGAGGGACGAGCCTCCGGAATTAGTGGCAGAAGTGATGTCGCTTGTGGAGAAAGGAGCATTGGTGGAGGCACCGAGGGACACCCTGGGGTTCTTCAGCCCGGCGAGGGTGATCCCGAAGAGGAACGGAGGGGTTCGGTTAATTTTCAACCTGTGCCACCTCAACAGGTTTATCACAACAGAACACTTCAAGAAGGAGACGTTGGGGTCCATCAGGGAGGCGTTTCAGCCTGGGGACTTCTCAACGTTAATCGATTTGGAGGACGCCTACCTGCATGTGCCGCTGCACAAGAGTGTTCATCACCTGTTCCGTTTAGCGTGCCAGGGGAAGGTCTACCAATTTGTAGTCCTTCCCTTTGGATTGTGCTCAGCCCCTCACGTCGTTACGGTGCTGATGAAGCCAGTGCTCGCGGTGCTTCATCGGGCATTGATCTACGCTCATGCATACCTAGACGATTGGTGCCTGAGAAACCAGGACGCAGTCGCGTTGTCCCGGGACACGACAAGGTGTGTGCGACTTTTGACGATGTTAGGCCTGGGTGTCAACGTGAAGAAATCCTGCCTGGTCCCGGAACAGTGCTTCGAGTTCCTGGGAGCTTGGTTCGACACGAGGGATTTTTCCATCCGACCGTCCGAGGACCGGGTACAGCAGGTGGCAGGCGCAGCGGAGAATCTCCTGCAGCTAAGACAGATTTCCGCGCGGGAGTTGTCCAGAACGATTGGCAGAATGGACTCGTGCGCGTCTCTAGTCCCAAGAGGGTCTTGGAGAGTGCGCCCACTGCACTGGCTGCGAAAATTGGAATGGGCACCGAGGGTCTCATGGGAAGACCTCATTTGCCTAGACAGAGCCCCTGTAGAGGCGATTGCGTGGTGGACGGAGACCAGCAACCTACAGGAAGGGGTGCCAATCCACACGCCAGCGTCGGACTGGCTTCTGATCACGGACGCATCCTCCTCGGGGTGGGGTGCGACCGTGGGGGAAGAACAGACGGCTGGCCGGTGGTCAAAGGAGGAGTGCAACCTACACATCAATGTGCTAGAGCTACGTGCCGTGTGGAACAGTCTGCTAGTGTGGGCACACAAACTGCGGGATTCTTCGGTGACAGTCCTGTCGGACAACACAGCGGCGGTGTCCTACCTACGGAGGGGAGGTGGGACGAAGTCGGAATCACTGTTTGTGGAGGTGCACAGGATCTTCACGCTCTGCGAGGAGTTCAACGTCATGGTGGCCCCACAACATATCGCGGGCAGCATGAATGTGCTGGCGGACGAACTATCCAGAGTAGGCAGGGTGCCAACGACGGAATGGCGCCTCCACCCGGAGGTTTGCCATCGGATTTTTCAAGAGTGGGGAACGCCGACAGTGGATTTCTTTGCGACAAAGGCAAATACACAGCTCCCACTCTTTGCCTCCCCGTATCCAGACAGTCAGGCGATGGCGACGGATGGGCTGAGTTTGGCGTGGAACAATGTGTTCGGGTATCTGTTTCCCCCCTTCAGACTGATCCAGAAAGTATTAACCAAGGTGAGGGAGTCGACGGGGTCTTTCATTCTCATAGCCCCGTGGTGGGAGGCATCCCCGTGGTTCGTGGAACTATGGAAAATGAAGAAGGGAGACCCGATCGAACTACCTCGGAGAGCAGACATTCTCTCGCAGCACGCAGGGGCGACGCTGCACCACAATCCGACAATTCTGCACCTTCACGCGTGGAGGTTGTGAAGAGTATGCTGACGTCGAGTGGGTTTTCACAAAGCACGGCGGAAGTTATGGTGGAGAACATCCGTGAATCCTCTAAGACGATCTACGAGGGTAAATGGCGGGGATGGGTTGACTGGTGTGATTCCCATCAAGTGAGAAGTTTGGATCCGACGCCTCAACAAGTATGTGAGTTCCTGAACTCTCTGTTTGCTCAGGGCCTGGCCCCTAGCACCATCAAAGGGTATAGGGCAGCCATTAACTCGGTTCTGACACTGACAGGGAATAGCGACGTGACGGAAAGTGCTAGCGTGGCTAGGATCATTCAATCATTCGGTGTGCTCCGGCCAAGAACTAGGAAGCTCTACCCGAGTTGGGACCTCACGGAGGTTCTCCACAACCTCGCTGGGGCCCCTTACGAGCCCCTGCATGAAGCGTCTTGGGAGCATCTATCCAGGAAAACGGTGTTCCTTCTAGCACTGGCATCGGCGGCTAGGCAGGGCGAGCTGGCCGCGTTGGCCAGGGACCGAGATTTCTTGCGTGCGTCACCTAATTGGACTCGAATCTCGCTCCTTACTCACACAGAATTCCGTGCGAAGAATTCAACACCTGAGGAAGCGCCGACGCCATTGGTAATAAACGCGTTGGCACCTCTATTGGAGGCGGGATGCCCTGATCGCCTTCATTGCCCGGTCAGGGCGTTGAAGTTCTACCTAGCCAGGACTAAGCCTGTGGTGGAGGAGAAAGCGCTTCGGATTAACGGGATGGACCCCATTATTCGTGAAGCTGTCAGCTGGAGGTGAGGAACTCACAAGGGAACCGGCGACATCATCCACAGTCGCTAGGTGGATTTGCAGAGTAATCGAAGAGAGCCAACAACAGGATGGAAGTCCGGCCACAAGTAGGACCAATGCCCACGAGGTCAGAGCGATGGCGACATCATGGGCCTTCGCAGCAGGGACACCGTTGGGCGAAATCCTCGACGCTGCTAGATGGAAGGGGCGTAACACCTTCGTGGCCCATTACTTGAGGGGAATAGTGATGTCGACGGCAACCCGCGGAGACATCAGGTTCATGGCAGCTGGTAAGCTGGTAAAGAGGAAATGAGGTAAGGGGTTATACTCGTAAATCTATGTATGCATAGTAAGTACTCGTTGGTAGACCTGCTAGACAACTTGATTTTGTAGGGCTGCTAGGGACTTGCAACGGCGCGGGTTCGACGCCTGCGTTCAAATAGGACAAAGTCAGCATATATAAAATACAGGTAAGTATTTTAGGCTAGTAGTAAAAACGAGGTTTTAACCTCTAAAAATAGTTTTTACTTAGCCTAAAATACTTACCTGTGGGAACCCACCCTCCTCCCGCGTCGAACCGTTTACGGGAAGACAAACTGTGTGGAGTAGCGGGAATGGGGCGCCACCTAGCGGTGGACATGGGCCCCGGGGAGCGCCGTTGCAAGGACCCAGAGTGCATTAAATTCATGTTTGGGACGGGTAGCATTTCCAATATTGTAAAGCATATATAAAATACAGGTAAGTATTTTAGGCTAAGTAAAAACTATTTTTAGAGGTTAAAACCTCGTTTTAAAACTAAGAATTGTTTTTACTTATCCTAAAACGTTTACCTTTGTGGTAATCTGCCCACCGGCCTCTCTTTTTGCCAAACCTTGTGTGTTCCAAGCAAAAAGTGACGAGAGTTGACAGGCGACGCTGTCACCATGACGCCACCCGTTGGGTGAACCAGCAGGTTCTGCAAAAATGGGTTAAGGTTGACAGAGAGAGAGAGCATATTTTAACAACCAGTACAAAACCGAACAATTTAGATCCATTTGTAAGCATAAATTCAAAAATAAATCGAAATACCCTTTGTATTTGCGAATTTTTGACAAGCTGCTGACATAAACTAGATGGAATGTTTGTGTCGTCCTATCTTCATCAGGTCTCCTTCAAGTGTGCTTCTATTTACATTTGTGCTGTTCTTGAAGGCCCATCAAACCCAGGCATCATGTTTCTGATTATTCAGGAGTTAAGCGAGCAACTAACACTGAACTGGCAGAGACAATGAGAGAATGGCGAGCAGGCTGCGACGGCCGCCGAGTTTGAATAGAGCTTGTGACAGTACAACAATAGAGTAGACAGACTGTACATGTGTAAATAGAAGAAGAGCACACTTGAAGGAGGCCTGATGAAGCTACAATGACACAAACATTCCATCTAGTTTTTGTCAGTAGCCTATCGCAAATTTGCAAATACAAAGAGTATTTCTTTTATTTTTGAATTTGTGCGTCCAAGTGGATGCAAATTGTTCATACATTCAAGAAAAAAATGGGGAGTTTTTCAGCAAAACCAAACAAAATAGTAAATAAAGGTAAGCATTTTAGGACAAGTAAAAAACAGTTCTAAACTATGTTTTAACGAAATAGCAAAATAAAGCTCACTTTTCACTTGCCCCCCACCCATATTTTGGGCCGGTAATTGTGATTCTTGTACGATACTGAATTGGCCTGATATACAGTAAGATGCTTGTGCTGGAGTGATGGACCCCGAGTTACTATACTACTTAATATTTCTTGTTTAATGGCACTTAATAATTAATTTTCTCATGGTAAAAGGAAATAAGTCTTACATGAATGATGTACTGGCTAACTGGGTCAGCCAAATGTCGTACAGAGAAGAATTTACTTACTTTATCGTGAAAAAATTAATACTTGTGCCTTTTAACATGAATTTATTGTGGGAAGGTAAATTTGAACTTGAATATTTAATTTTTTTTAATTTTGTGTAGTCATTATTTTATTTTAGTCACGTTAACATTCTTTTTACAGTAAATATAGGCCCAAATGTAATGGGAGGAGGGTGCTGCGGGGGGGGGGGGGAGTGACTTGGTTGAAATCTGCTAAAATATTGGCGAATAATTTTCCAATGCAGCTGTTAAAATACTGCTGACATCTGCGGTTATCGGATCAAAAAAGCTTGGTATTGGGTATTTGTTCAGCATTTGCTGAATGAAGTTTACAATAATTGGAAAACTGGCTTGTTAAAAATAATGTAATCAATAATCTATTTTTTCAGAACACTTTTGGTTGATGAGAAGAGACGCTTGGAGTCTCGCATTCAGCAGTTGGAAGAAGAACTAGAAGAAGAACAAGGTAACCTGGAGATTGTGATGGATAAAACGCGCAAGACCCAAACGCTACTTGACCAAACGTCGGCTGACCTAGCCTCCGAACGATCGTCTTCCCAGAAGTTGGAAAACCAGCGGAACCTACTTGAGAGGCAAAACAAGGAACTGAAGGCAAAGTTGCAGGAATTAGAGCTTGCCCATCGAACCAAGACAAAAACGACTATCTCGTCACTTGAAGGGAAGATTGCAAATTTGGAGGAACAGGTGGAGTGTGAAGGAAGGTAAGGAAATGTTAATGATGTACGGAATGGCAATGAATGTAAAAACTATTAATAAACCAATTTGAGCGCACAGATTGGCCAATTGTGCTGTAAACTACACTGCTTAAAAGTAACTAATATGTAGCATAAATGGCTGACAGGCTCTGTTGGAGCAAATATGTATAACACACTTAATTCCCTCTTCTTTAATTTTTTTTTCAAATATAAAATTAACTGAAAACTTGAAAACATTTTGTAAAATCTTTTTGGAAAAGAGATGCATTTGATGAGTCGCTTTTGATTGATGTTGAGCCATGAGAGATAGTGAATTTTGGGCCACACGACTTTCAGGTTTTGTGGGGTAAATTCTAACAATTAGTCTCTTGTGTCTAGTGAAACTTGCGTACGACATTTTTGCGTTAAAAGTTTCAAGGGTCGAAGCTTAGTTATTAAACAATAATTGTTTATTTTGTAGGGATCGACAAGCCGTTAGTAAATCAAATCGTAAATTGGAGAAGAGAGTGAAAGAACTGGTGATGCAAGTAGAAGATGAACGCCGTCTTGCCGATCAATACAAAGAACAGGTAAGACGTTGGACTGATACATTATCAACGACTGCTTGGAAGAGAAGAGTAACTCAATTTGGTGTTTTCTCGTTAGGTTGAAAAGTCAAACATGCGGATGAAGCAGTTGAAGCGCCAATTAGATGAAATGGAAGAAGAAACATCGAGGGAAAAGGTAACCAGCCCTACCAAACCCTTGAAATTTGTTTACTTTTTGAGAGTAGTTACAAACTAGAGTGGTTGTTTTGCAGGGACGGCGCAGAGGCCACCGGCAATCCTGCTACTGAGCATGATCCTTTTTTCCGTTGTTAAAATTAACGCACGAGACACTTTGCCCGCATGGCAGTGTGCTACAGCATATTTGTATTGCGCATCGAATAACAAAGCCTGATAAATTGAAAATTTGTTTTGGTGTTACTTTCCCATTTTATCAGCAATGAAGCTCTCCCTTTGTTGGAATGTTTGGTTGGATTTTGCTCATAATTTGTACCGAAATGAATTAAAGGTCGGAAGTTGCGATAAGCATCTGAGCCCATTAGCTGACAAAAGGGCTTTCTTTTTTGTTTGGCTTAAATTGTAATACGTTTGTTGGTTATGTTTTGATTTTCCAATTTGATTTAAAAACTACAAGGATTAAGCCCTTACGACAGTATTTTTAACTTGAAGAGACTGGCATTATAGTGATTTAAGCATAGACTCGTACGCTGGCTGTTGGCCTATGAAGTCCTGATCATTTGTGGGTGTCCAACGTTTGCTAAGTGCACATTGCTAAGTGTAATATGCAAAATGTATTACTAGTTGATCAGAGAAAATGGCAGTAATATTTTTTATGGTACGAAAGTGGCTTGACCTATTGTTTGAGTTAAAAAGGTTTTACTGTAGTTGCTAAATGTATCTCGTCAATGTAGACCCTGGTCTCCTGTAAACATAAGCTGCTGGGCAAAAAAGCCACAATTTAGTCACTACCCGTTGTATACTACCCGTTGTGATGTTTGGGGCTCAGTGGCAGTTGAACTCGGACGAGATGCAACTTTCTTGGTCAAAACTTATTTAATGCTTCCTTTCATTTTTGAGTGGAAATTCTGAGCAAATGATGTATTTAATTAGTTTTTGCATAGTAGTTCCTACTTAACCTTTTGTGTCCACCTGCCCGCCTTTCCTCTTCCGTCCTTCATTTGTCGTCATGAGGCAGGCCGGCTGAACTAGAAGCTGGGAAACAGCAAGTTGTACAAGTCAGTGTTTAAAACTCAGGTAAGAAGAAACTACTACGCAAAAACTGCGCGCGTTTGGTTTTCTATTAGTGGAGAGTTTATTTCCAGTGAAGTATCAGTTTCATGTCAGTTTAAAAAAAATACCTAGACTGTGTTCGGCGACTTAATTCTGTATGGAGACTGATTACAACTGTAAAGAAAGGCAACAATTGTTTAGTCGATATTTCTGAACTAGGAAGTTGAAAGCTATGAAGCTAGACATTGGATTTGTTCTTTTCTCTATCAGTTGTAATGATGATGATTGTTGCAGGCTCAGAAACGGCGTGCCCAGCGTGAATTGGAAGATATGTTGGAACAGCGTGAAAGTATGGCACAAGAGCTGGCTGGCCTCAAGAACATGATGTACAGGTAAATATGCCTAAATTGATAGCGTTTAACCAATGAGCTTTAACCGCAAGTTTGAACTTGCTTTGGAGGTCTGGTCTCTTTGATCAACATACTCGTTCTTGAAAAAATCGACACCATCATTCATATTTTTACATCTTCCAAAAATACTCACGTCACTTTAGCTATTTCATGAGCTTTAAGCTCTCCCTGCCCACGTTCAAAACATTTCTATGCTACCCCCAGAATGCCCTAAGGCCGTTGGAGTGGTTACTCCTCCTGACCTCGATCGTCATTTTTTTCGTGGGCAGCCTGTGGACAGTTGCTCTTTTTCTCTCTCTGTTACTGAGCCCGTGCATGCGCCGTTATGTCTTCGGGAATCGTTTACGGAACCTGCCGTCATTGCCTTACTCCAGGCGATTGCCACCCAACTTGCCACCACTGTCGAGATTGTGATTTCGACGAAGTTCTTTGTGATATCTGCAATGAATATGACGCTGCTGCTTGTAAAGGTTTCCGTCGGACGTGGAAACACTCGGACCAGAGGGAACAACAACGAGAAGCTGACCGACAACGTGAAGCCGAACGACGAAGGCAAATGGAATCTGGAGGAAAATCCAGTTCCCTCGACGATCGTTTGTTGCGTGAAGGCCTTGGCAAAGACGATTTTCTTTCGGCAAGCGTCATGAATCTGAGCCACAGCAGTGAATCCGGAGCATCTACGCCGGCTAGCAAGAAAAAATCAAGACGCAAAACGACCCTTGATGCTATTGCAGAGATGCAGACGAATATGATGACGATGTTTGACAACATCAACCTTCGAATCACTACATCGGAAGCGAATCTTTCTTCCTCCTGGGACCAGAAATTTGATCAACGTTTGGGACCGTTTTTGTGAGTCGTGACATTTTGCAAACCTAATTTATGTTCAAACCATACTACTCCAACTTTACTATGTTGAGGAACCGGTACCTTACCAGGATCGTCTTTTCTACTCAGCCTTGCTTTCATGAACTCATGAACTATAATTAAACTGCTACGTTTGCCCACAACAATAGTAGTTCGTCAGCTACAGCTCCTACTCTCGTGCCCAACACTCGAAGACATCTTGCTACGGTTCCTCGCAACTATACACGCCCGTACGGCCTCTGCCTACCTGGCTATAACTTTTTCTTTACCAATTTCCATCCGCACATGTGGAGAACAGTTTCGTTCTGTGCAACCAAGCGCCTTGTTCTCTGCGATTACCGTATCAGTAATTCGACGTTGTTACGTACAGAAGAGGAGGATAGGAAATTAATGTGTGATTGACGTATGCAGTTGGAAAGGCAGCTTAAACTCAGGACACTACTACACATTCTGAATGTGTGGTGCACTGAAAATACATATTACACATTATACCACGGCTGTGATGTCACGCTAACTCAACGCCACGCAAAATTTCCGTGGTTAAGTCCCGTTAACCGTGACCGGAAGTGTGCGTCATTGCAAAAAGTGTGGGTTATCAAGTTAACCAACACTTTTGCCGATAAACCACACTTTTGACTCTTCCGGATCACGCGAAGTGGAATGCACACACTAACAACCAAATACAGCGTGCAAAAAAACAGTAACGCAATAAAAACGTACAAAACGAATTACTTAAAAAGGAATGAACTCGTATCCCTGCAAACTCTGACATGTCCGGCCCATAGCTAAGCTTATTCAGTCCGCTATCCCCCCCCCCCCCCTCCTTCCCTCCAAAAACTAAAATGGAATGACCTTCATTCATACCGACACCCTACTACCATATTTTTTAAACAATTCTCAAACTACAAACGCACAAAATGAATTGCATACCTTCCCAGAATGTCCCAGCTTTATCCCTACTGTCTCGCATATCGAATTATTCGCTCCAAGCCTGATAAATGCTTCGATAAACTCGAGGAGGTTCCAGTGTAAACCCAGCTTGTATTGCTAACCGACGCTTCTAACTCCTCCCCTCCCTCCACAAAGTTCAGCGAAACGACTCGTCCATCTATCGCACATTTCCCCCTCTACAAACTAAAGTGGTATGACCTTCATTCAAATCGAGGATACTGATGATCTTGAAGCAACTTTCACAAAACACACACGTTTTAATACGAGTTGGCTTGACGTCCCAACCGTGGTATAAAACGGTTGTAGGTTAGAAGCGAGAGGTTATCGATTTTTAACCCACTGCTGCTATTGTCTCTGCTCTCGTATGCAAATGTCTCGGGCTTCGCCTTCGACCTTTGCATACTCGAGAAGGGCCAATAATCGCAGCTGTGGGTTAAAATTCTATAACCTCTCACTTCTAACCAATAACCATTACTTACATAAAAAAACCCCGTCTCCAAACTTTGCTGCTGCCATACGGCGAATGAGCGATCGTGTAAAAAACGACTAGATAAGTTCTCATCCGATGCTATTATTTTTGTTACAAAAAAAAACCTGAAAGTTTCTTTCCTTTACAGCTTCCCGTCATCTTCGTTCTTTTTCATCAGGCTTTTAAACTTTTTAAATTAACTTTGCAGTAAATCCAACATTAAATGGAGAGGGGGGGGGGCGGAAGAGAAGAATTCATACTGCATTGAGGGTACGCAAGGTTGATTACTTAAAACTTATTTACTCTTTTTTTTTTTTGTGTATTAACCAACGATAAAATAACAACACGAAAATATCACACCAGTTTCACAGCAAATCCAGTTTTATTTTTGAACAATCAAGTTTATCAAAAAAAAAGACGAAAAAATACCTTCCCCCCTCCATGCACGCCAGTCTTATACGCAATTCAGCGATATTTGAGGCTAAACACTAAACAAACGCTGACGTAATTCCCACCAAAAATTATTCATCCATACGACATACCTTTACTAAATGTATTCTTCCATCCTTCTCTCCTAAACGAAGCCTATGTAGATTGTTCCCCTGTAGTTTCGCTATAGTTCATAACAGTTGGCGCTAATTATATTACCCCTCTCTCCCGGTGCCAGTCCCACCTGCCATAGGTACAACGCAGTTTTGCCTCCAACACTCCTCCCCCAACCCCCACGTTATATTTGGTATTGGGACGCAAATTAATGTACGCTCATCATCGTCGAAAACAAAATTTCTTAAAACGATGCTAAAAATAATTCAACTTTTCTGTAATGCAAAGTAATATTATATTAAAATTTTGTTTTAATTAATATAAATAGTCGGAGCGATGACGTCACAAAAGCAAATGATCCCGACGTTTATCGAGCGTTACTTGAGTATAGCCTCTAACTGACCCTCGACCTACATTTCCCCGTAGTTTTACAACACCGCCTCTGCCATTTTATGCTAACATTTGCGAAGCGCACATGTGTATCGGTACTGTGTGTACTATGGACGACGGTTTCGCATTGAAGACCTCAAGGAAGTTAGCACTTTGTTTTCACTAATTACAAAATCTGAAATCCCTAGTGTTATATTTTACACTGCAACTCGCCCACTCTCATACTTGAATTTCGTCGGATCAGAATTTAACAAATGTGGCTGGTTTTTGAGACGTTGCTGAACCAATTTACCTTTTGCCGTTTTTTGGGCACAACCACATTAATTCGACATGTGACACGTCAAATTAAAAAAAAAAAACATTTTATCCACCGCTCGGACAACGACTCCAGTCTTTTCGACACTGTGCTTCGAACCAGATAGTTCTCGGCCATCATGTCTTCACTCTCCGCAAGCCACTCTGATTGTCTTTCCCGGCCTTCTGTTACCACGTCTTAGACCCTCCCAGTCATCATTAACTCGAGGTAATGTGTCTTGTCATTCGTTTTCTCTTGACCTTGATCATTCCTCTGGCCCGGAATGCGACCGTCATCCCATCATTTTCAGGGCGACCGCCTGTCTCCAGCCGTTCCTCGTTTTACAGTTCTTATGCAGTATCATAAAGAACCATCGTTTAAGCTGCCCTTCGAACCCTTCTTCAGTTCTTGGTCCGCCCGCTATATTCTTATATCCTTGAGTACTGCCGCTGACCTTCACCTTCACCCTCTTGGCCTCAGGATGGTTCTTCATTGGGATGATGCTCAGTTCACTGGATTTTGGATTCTGGGGCCGCCATCTGACAGGACGGGTGCTTGTCAACCTTGGTCCCACCGCCATCTTTTGATGAGGTCTGCTAATATGATAAGACAGGTAATGATATTTTCATCGACATATAAAAACTGAAACTTACCAGGGACACCTGGTTGAAGTTTGTTTTTATTGCCTTCCTGAAAATATACATTACCTTTACCCGCCCGGCCTCCCCTCTCGTTTCCAAGGTTACCAGAGAAAGAAAAATGAGGTATGCTCTATCTCGAGCCCCTTGTATAGAGGCTTGGACCAGCACATGCGCAAGTAAGGGAGCTGCGAGCCTGGCAGGAAAGCCAACTTTTCGCTAGGGATTTGAGCCTCAATCAGGGAGGATTTGCTAAGATAAGACACTTAATATATATTCTCAGTTAGGCAATAAAAACAGACTTCAACTAGGTGCCCGTTGTAAGTTTCAGTTTTTACTACTATCCTAAAATACTTACCTGTATTTTATTTATGCTTTCCAAGTTTGGAAATGCCTTTCGTCCCAACCTTTAATTTAAACACACTCCGGGCCCTTGCAATGGCGCTCCCTGGGGCGCATGACCGCCGTCGGGCGGCGCCCCTCTCCCGCTACTCGTCACAGTTTGTTTGGGACGCGACGAGTAAAGTCGCATCGTTTTTCGCTCAGCCGAATAGGCCTAAAATGGCGGATTGTAATCGTTGTTCCTGCTTCGGGAAAGAGGGAAGGCTATTCGATAGAAGACTAGACCTGAAGGATGGCCGTGTTTTCGGATATTATGTGGAGTGTTGGAAGATCTAGAGTGCCAGTTTTGCCAAGAACTGGTGATTCTGGGATCGGCAGAATGGAACAAAGGAAGTTGGGCGCGAACGGCGCCCATTGGCGATGTTTGTCGGCAAACGTAACCACGTTTGTCTATGTTTTGACGTCGCCGTGTGTCATTATTTATAGTAATTTGCACGTTTGCTTGCCATTTTACGTGCTTTGTGAATTGTGGTGATGATAATAGCGGCGACGAGTCGTTGTGTGTAGTGTTTACACAGGCAAATTGAGTTTGGGACTGCATGGGACCCGGCGGTGTCCGTGTCCGTTGGTGTCCGCGTCCGGCAGTGTCCGTCGGTGTCCACGTCCGGCAGTGTCCGTCGGTGGCCATGTCCGGCAGCGTCCGGTGGATCAAAGGTTCCACGCATGCAAACGCAGGCAGTCCGGGTTGCGAGGCCACGCTGCTGAATGGAATTACAGGTAATGAAAAGTACAGGTAATGTGACTGACGCTGCGTTTCCTAACCTAAGGAAACGACAGGTCGGATTTGGTAACACGGCCACGACCGTTATAGCTAGCCCGGGTCACACCCTAGGGCGGTTATTCGGCCCTCTGGCGTAGATCTGTTGGTGCTGAACTCCTACCGCTACTCCCGTCATCGGGGGGGGGGGGGGGTGGATGGCAGTCC
>JAHWFP010219451.1:1375-18803 GCA_023313725.1 Lithobius niger
CCCCCCCCCCTCACAAAAAAACTACAACTACCAGTTAGGTTTGTTAGCACACCCTACATTCTGGGAATTTCCGAACATTTGCTTGCCTTTCATAAAAATTAGACTCCTTTCTACTACACACTCTCATTTAAAGGCACCTTTTCACCTTTCCAACTCCTAGATGGAGCACCGTAGAATCTTCGAGCAATATAAAGAAAATAGTGGTTAATTAAAAATGGAAATACACTATTCGCAGCAGCGCTGCGATTTTCAAAACTAAAACGATATCACGTGACCCACATCAGCCTATTAGATGACGGAGAATCTGGAACGTGGATGGTTTGTTCAGAATATGGGCAATGATATCGAAATGATGAACAGGCACCTTTAAGGCAGGTTACCGTCCAGAAAAACCAACTTGTCCAAAAAATACAAAAAACCCAAAACTACGGGGAAAAAACATTGTTTGTCCAATCCCCTATCTTCATCACTCACGTGGCGCCACCTGCATGTGAGAAACTCAGCAAAAACATAAAAAATTGGCTCAGTTACCACAAACCAAGTGTGAAGTTAGTGTGAAAAATTGTTCTTTTGCCTCTGCCAACACTTTCTTAATAATTGAGATTTGTTGATTTGCATACAGGTCTACAATAATATGCCTTATTATTAACATGTCGAAAGAATAGCAGTGTAAAAAAAGGGGCGATAGGCACACCTGTTTTTTTCCTGGCGTTATTTCTAAACCTACCATATTTACTCACCCTAGATTCGAAATACTTTGCAACATTTTAAACTATCTCCCGAGCCTTACTGTGCTAAATTTTACCGCACTTCCCAAACGAAGTTGAATTGGCCCGCCATGTCTGGGCTCGCTAGAACTCGTATGTAGACAAGGTGCACTTATCCTGCGGGCAAAACAGACGATATTTGAAGCGTACCGAGTCATTCTTTCAGTGGCCTAACTCTAGTGCCTTCTGGCAGAGCTGGTAATTCTGTTCCTTTTGTGTTCATATTCCTGTAGTCTCTAACTCTCCTAAACCCATCCATCCTCGATAATACTAGGAATAATATTGACTGGGAATAATATTTAGTGAATATAATATTTCCTGGGAACAATATTTACTGGGAATAATGTTTACTGGGAACAATATTTACTGGGAACAATATTTACTGGGAACAATACTTACTGGGAATAATATTTACTGGGGCTAATATTTACTGGGGATAATATTGGAAGAACTTGACTCCAAACATTAAAATTCATCAGCACCATGAATGAGACGTAATTCATCAGTTTTTAATAAGTATTGAGTGAAATTGTTTAGGAATAACAAAGAACACAACACAAATACAACACATAAAATAACACGTACAATAGCGTGTGTCAGGTCTTTCAATTAAAGGTTGAAAACACGTATTTTCAAGTAATAGGCCATTCTTATGAGTATTTACGGCTTTTTTTACAAGACTGTTTTTACAAGACCGTTTAGCTGCCGTGCCAGATATTTTTTGATTAAGCCAAACAGACGCCGTAAATCGTACGGCAACCGCCAAGAAAGTCCGCTGGAAAATACAACCACGGCCAACAAAAACTCTTACAATAAGTCATAAGGACAGATATCCTCTGTTGATGGAACCGATAATTTAAGCAAATTTTAAGCATACAAATTTTAAACAGTAAACTGTAGAGGTTTTCAGTTAGCTTCCTTGAAGTTGTTTTCATGTGGCTGAATGATTTCAGCTTATTAAGGTTCCAAAAATGCTTCCATTTGGGTCTCGGCTTATTTATGTGCGTTCAGAAAAGTTGGTGCTTTTCGTACCCACTGAAATAAAAACAAAGACTTGACATTTTGTTACTCATTTTATATACCACCATAGAAAATGTAAACTTTATCACAGGAAACAATATTCTCATTTTTTTGCGTCATTTTATTATTATTACCATGTTCCTCAAAAAGAAAACTTAAATAGGAAATTAAAAAAAAAAGTATACAAGTTTCAAATTATCCGCAAATTAGCCAAAAACGTTGCTGGCTTAATTTATACTCGCAAATATTTTCAGCTGATCGACAATAAACTCAATAGTCCACCAAACACTGGAAAAAGTATATTTTAACATTCTGTAGAAAGTCCCCAGTACAAATGGTAATAAGCGTCGCTCATTCGACCAATTTTCATTTCCCAAAGTTAGGTGTTTTTTTTATCCGAGATTCCCACCTCTTGTGGCTCACATCCCCCACGTAGGTTACGCAACTTGAATGGCTCAAGCGATTTTACCCTCGTATCGATTGCCACACGAAAGACTATATAGGGCGAAACCAATAAATTGGCCGCTGGGAAACCACGGAGACAATTCGAACGTAAGGGTGATGTTCAATTTCCGATAATCAACACACAAACAAGTCGGCAACCTGCCCTGGGAAGTTATTCGAAGTTGTCCACTTTAGTCCACTTTGCAGTGAGTGTGACAGCCATTGTAAAGCAGGAGAGCATTAACAGGAGTGTTTCAATTCTGATAATTGATTTGTTTAGATAATTAAGCCTGGTAATGACCTCAATTAATGGTGGTCTGTCGTAAGCATTGTTCACGGCGTTTGTCGCTTAATGATCAAGAGCCGGAAGCCACTGAATCCCCTTACCATTCAATTAAAATAATAAATCCTTTAATAGTAATTTACTGCCCACTGTCTTTCACATCCTTAATGATGTCCGCGCATTATTAAAATGTAAGTATATAATGGAGACAATGCTAAAGGTCATTACGAGTTGGGTATTTTTTCATATTATTGGATCTTTACGTCATATGAAGCAATCTGCTTGTGTAAATGAACTGGAATATCCGGTTTTGAATGTTAATATTAATAAGAGGAAGCACTGAAACGTAGTTGAAGGCTACAAATAAGCCCAAATAGTGTCCATGAAATAAAATAGTGCCACGTTTCAGGGGAATGAATGCACCCGTTGTCAAGTGAAATTAAAAGTAGTACAGAATATAAACATTTAAAAAAATGTTGTTTGCAGAGGCACAGAGACAATTTCTAAAATAAAAAATGAAAATATGTGCATAAAACCTATGCGCGGCCCTGTTCTGCAGAAAGGGTGTAACTAAAAAACTACCATTCTCAGGAAAATACGTTTAAAGTTTGAGTCTGCTCAAATCTCTGTCAAATCAAAGCAAATGGTTTTTTTGAATTACTGAATCCGTTATTTTACAGGTTGAACTGTTCCCTGTAAACCATAGCATTTAAAACATTATTTTAATGTGCAATAATAAAGAAAAACACTTTTTACTTATAATTAAATCATTAATCGCATTAATATTGTACCGTAAAAAGGATGTAATTGTAGTTATTAGCACTTGTGACAACAGATTGTTAGGCAAAAAAGGTGCAAGTGCCGTGGTTTCCAGGAGTTGCAGCCTTTTTGCGTGACAAATCTGCAGACCTAAGCAAGTTACATCCTTTTTGCCGACTGCTAACTTAGATACGTTCTTGAAATTTTTTTGGCCAATAATTGGCGACAGAGGGAGTAATTTGAGCACTGTTATTCCAAAAGGGTGTAACTCGAGTTACGCCCTTTCTGCAGAACAGGGCCGAGCTGTTTTCCTGGTCAAAACAGGAAAAGCAATAGGGAGCCCAGAGACAACTTCCCACCTGCGAGTGTAAGATTGAAGTACTTCGAAGGCTCAAAGCAGCATTCACAGGTGGGAGGTTGAGCATCGGTTCCCTACTGCTTTTCCTGTTTTGACTAGGAAGGCATAGGTTTCACATTTATAATTGTATGTTTTGTCTTCGAAATTGTTTTTGTGCCACTGAAAACAACATGATAACAACATGATATTAATTTGAGTGATTTTAATTTTAATGCATACGATGCTTTTTAATTGCTTTTCAATTTCACTTTGTTCTGGAAACGTCATTCTAGAAACGTCATGTTACGTCCAGGCGTATTTTTACCTGCTGCTTGGCGGGTCTTCAAAACCTTCCATATCCGACACGCGTACAATGTTTTGGACTGGAATCCCTAGAATTACAATGACTGGAAGCCTTTCTATATTTGGCTTTTAAGGTTGTTAAAGGATTTCTTCTTTGAACTCTTAATAGTGGAAAAAACACGGAACCACTGTTTTAAGATGGTCAAGCATAAAACCCGTTCGGAGTTTGTTCTTCTGTTTTTGTGGTGAGACCCATGGAATGCGCTGCCATCTTAATTAATCCAGTCACCCTCCCGTCGGACATTTAAACGCAGACTCGACGAGTTGGACCTGAGACCATTTCTGAGGACACCAAAGTTTTGTCCAACCAAATGCACTCCGTCCCTTTAATGAACGGTTCATGGGGCCGGCTCTAGCGACTTTGGTCCTGTCGTTTCCCCATACACCATATCGGGTTTGAAAAAACACATGTTATTAACGGGACAGAAAGCCAATTGGGCTCGATAAGTGTTAATACGGATGCAAACCTATTTCCGTTGCCTTTTGGACTTAAATGTTAGACTGCCTGGGTGGGGAATCGAACCCATGACCTTCGGAACCATAGGCCGGAGTCCTACCACTCAGTCATACTGACATGTTATTATCATTATTATTAAACGTTATATAGTACCATTTTATTTCATGTGCACTATATGCACTTAATTGTTACGTCGAATGTAAATAGATGGCTCTGCGAGAGAAAGAAGGCTAGTATAAGGAAGTAGAACCCTGGGATTTTATCTGGGAAACCTCCAATTATCTTGAAGGGTTCCACGACATTTCATCACGGCAACAATGTTAGTAATAATAAATAATAATAAAATTTAGCTGGGGTAACAGCTAGAAAGACGGTAGGGGTAGTGTCCTTACACCGCTCCAAATAAAAAAAAAAGACTAGTCATTCTTCGCGCTTCAGCCAGTAAGTATACTTTGTTCCACATTATGTTTTCAGAAAACTAACTGTATGAAGTCACGTTTTCTTCCACACGAGTGCAAAAAATCCGTAAACATCCCATTCGTAAGCTCGAAGAGTAACTTCGTTGAGTCTACAAGTGTGATATCCACATGTTTTTGCACTCTTAGTGCCAGGAAACGAGTCGTCATCCAGTCAGTTTTCTGAAAACATAATGTGGAACAAACTAAGTTAACAGTGGACGCTTCAAGAAGCGCGTAAAATCGAAACCATCCAGGAGATGTCTAAAAGAAGGTGCAGAAAGGGGCCGAAACAACACGGATGGGGAGGGCATTCCAAACATTCACGAACCGAAGAGCAAAAAAATGTTTCCGAATATTGAGGTGGGATCTCTGGACGACTAATTTCCAGGGGTGTCCTCTGGTTTGTTCAAATGTCGCTAATTCGAAGAAAGGCAGGCACATCAAGTGTCCATCACCCATGTAAGATGTTAAAGTTAAGGACGAGACCGCCTTAAGCCTGCCCAACCCGGGTGATTGCAGTCCTAGCTGGCGCAACCTCTCGTCCTGCCCCGACAAAGTATGTTGCGCGGCAAAGTATCGTGTGACAATTCGTAGGTCACCAAAGTATCGCGGAAGACATTTCAGCACAGAGGGACATCTCGTCGTGAATCACTACATAGCAAGACATTTCATAACATTTTTTTTTTATTTACAGAGCTAAACGGGACGGAAAGCCAATGGGCTCGAAATTGGTTAAATAAATACGGATACAAACCTATTTACGTTGCCTTTTGGACTTCAATGTCAGACTGCCTAAGCGGGGAATCGAACCCACGACCTCTGAAATCAAAGGCCAAGGTCCTACCGCTGAGCCAGACTGACACGGCCTTTTTTTTTTGTTGTTTTTTGTTTGGCTGTGTCAGTCTGGCTCAGTGGTAGGACCTTGGCCTTTGATTTCAGAGGTCGTTGGTTCGATTCCCCGCTCAGGCAGTCTGACATTTAAGTCCAAAAAGCAACGTAAATAGGTTTGCATCCGTATTTAATTTACAGAGCTAGCATTTCTAATTTCTCATTTCCAAGTTCTCATTAAAGAGCATGAATAACTTAAAATAAAAAAAATAAATGAAAACATTAAAAACAGTACATTACAATAATTCACCCTTCCCAAACGTTAATAATTGTTTATTAGGAGTAATGTATGCTTTTTAATGAAAACTTTATACCGTAATGCAGTTATTAACGTTGGTGGGGGTGGGGGGTGGGGGGTCACATTCGGAGTGAATTATTTGAAAGTATTGTTTTTAATTTTTTTTTTAGTCTAAGTAATTTATGCTTTTTGATGAGAACTTCATACTGCAGTTATTAGTAAGAACTTGGAAAAGCATAGCGTTGTAAATAAATAAAAAATGCTATGAAATACTAGCTTTGTAAATAAAACAAAATTCTGTGAAATGTCTTGCTGTGAAGAGATCCACGAGTGGATGTATTTTCCGATGTAATGTTGTCCATGACACTTTGGTGAGCTATGAATTGTCACTCAATGCTTACTCGAGCGATGTCAATGCAGCAAATGTAATGTTGTGATACCGCAATGAAGGAACCGGTAGTCTCTCATACTACCCTGTGGTGCAGGCTATCCAGGGCCGGATTTCTAAGTAGGCCTGGGAGGCCTGGGCTTACAGCGGTGCGAATCAGCTGGTGCGAATCATAGGCAAATTTTGGGGTTTAGCAGCGGCTCGGTTTTTTCTAATTTCTGCGAATTGTTCTAGGTATCACTTCGAAATTTTTTTTCGTCAACTTCATGTTGTGTCAGTACTGGTTAAGTGCAGGATTGGTGCTATTTGAAACGCAGTTACGTATTTTACGAACATTTATGGCGCGGCCACTTTGTCTCTGGTTGACAGTCATGCATCGATGATCGTAGCAGCGAGATATTAATTTGAGTAGCCAAGAGCGAGTGAAAAAAAAAAAAAAAACAGGGAATGAAGGGACGAGGGCCTAGAGAAAACACCTAAAATTTCATGATTCAAGCGAAAGTGCGACGAAAATAGACTGATTTTAATTACTTTCCTTGCTATCATAGCAGAAGTTTTATTGCCGTACCAGTTTTCCGTTGATCGCAAAAGAACATACAAATTAAAAAAAGGTGGGAGAGCGGGGCAGATTCCATATCAATCTGGGGAGGGCAAGTTTTGGCGTATTTAAGAGCGGCAACATGGTTGCGCCTACAGACGGCAAGAGCCTAAATCCGGCCCTGAGGCTATCAGGGACTTTGCCAGTCCCTTTCCAGTCATGGCAAGATCCTCTCCTTCAGACAGCTGGGCCGATCTTTGCACCCATAGGTCACAATAATACCCTTTTATAAATATAAAGTCTCAAGTACAATATTAAATATGATAGCCTAGAACAGTGCACACACAAAAATAAGAGCGGTCCGATGTTTCTTGGGTAATTTCACTTCGCTATCAAGCACGGAGATACACAGAAAGGGTCGTTTAAACCTCATCATAAAATAAATCAAGGATGCATGCCAAAGCCACAAACAAAGTTTGCAACCCATTTCATTTAAATGAGATAAACAAATGAGATTAAAATTAAATTAAAGTAAATAACGGACCTGAACTAGGCCTGGACAAAACAGGCTATGTATAGGGACCCAGTCGAGTCAAGGTTGGCCTCAATCCAATGCGTGCGTGGATAGTTGACGCGACTGCAGGTACCGGTCTGCAGATTGTTACATGGAAATTCTGGGTGGTTGGAGTGGAAGGGGATGGTTCGTTTATTTCAACCATTTCCTACGGCATCGGGAAATGTCTAATTGGTGTACTATAATGGGACGTATTCTGTAATGGTTTTATTTTCTGGTGTAATATGGTTGTGAACTGCAGGCTTACGTGAGAAAACTGAAGAAAAAAAGCTTCCACCCTCGATATGTTTGTAAAACTCCGATTGTGCTCGCTGTATTTTGTCTAATGCACCTATCCGCTTCGCGGCTAACAACCTTTTGTTGTATCGTTTATTTACTAAAATTTAATATGTCAAAACACACACTAGTCTTAAGCGGTCAATTTGTGCGGTAACAAGGAACCAGTTTCTGTAACACTATTGTTTATTACAATGTAGTCCCTTCCTCTGCTTGCTGCTCTCGACGAACTGCCGTCGAAACCACGCGCCAAGGCTTTTAGCCATGACGCGCGTATCACGTGACTGGGCTAGTCCACCCAGACGGCCAAAGATCCGCTATTCTCGTTCGTCAGTGGCTAAGGGCACGTTTATGCAACCACTAGCTTTTGCATTCTAGCAGCTAGAAGCTAGAAGCTATAAATCACCTCAAATTCCAACATGGCGGGGTTTTTATGTTTGCCGCCTCGCAACGAAAACAGCAAATAACGTGAGTTCAGAAGCGTTTGGGAAAATTGTTTCGTCATGAGGAATTCTTTATATTTTTGGCACGGATTATAAGACTGCAAGTATTTACTGAAACGATGTCGGATTTAGCTAATCCATTTAGCCTTGTTACCATGGCAATGTCACCTTTGCCATCGCGATTGAGTTCTAGCTGCGAGAATGCAAAGGCGAGTTGTTGCATAAACGCGCCCTAACTCATGATGACGTCACGGCAAACAGCCGTCGCTGATGGTATAATCCCCTTATTGTCATTTATTCCCAATTATAGCCCATCAACAATTAGTTGACATTTCCTTGTATTGTTGCCACGTATAGCCAGTGTTGCGACTCTCTCCCTTTATTCCTCCTCTGATTTTAATCTTATTTAATCTTATTTTTTACGATCCGCTGACTACGAAACTGAGACGACGTATGGGGCCTTTTAGCCGTCTTGATTTCACGGTCCGCCATTTTGATTAGGCTTAAGGCCAATCCCTTTCCAGACTTCGCCTTCTATCAGGCTCGTCAGCTGATTTCGCAACCGTGGTGCCTTTCATTCAAGTTCCCGTCAGGTGAATATACATTATGGATGATGTCTGGAGAAGTTTCGTGTAGTTGAAAGGGAAGATTTCTTCTATATTTCCCAAGAGGGAAGTAATGCAACCCAGGCTAAAGACTGAGAATAACAATAACGAGCCCTGAAGGACCAGAGACAGGTGGTAATTCCTCTTTCATTCCTCTTTAATCAACAAAATATAAATTTCAGGGGGTGGTCAATTTCTCGTTTCCCAACGATGAACATTATGGTCTCAGTTGAGAAGCGGAAGTAGCCTGTGGGCGAGGTGGTGTAAGCGCCAGCTTCTGAACAAAGAGGTCCTTGGATCGAATCCTCCACCATGCTCTGCCTGCAGAACCCATTTACTACAAAAACAACCAGAGTCTCCAGGTTAAGTCTAAATCGTAGTCGGTTTCCAGTCAAGAGGATGGGTGCTTTTTCCAGGTTCGGTTTACGGCCATTATTACAGTTTTCAGGAGAGTAACCTGTGTTTATACAGTGCTGAACGAAGGAGTTAGTAGCTCTTTTAAGTTTATAGTTTCAGTTATATGCTGTGATTCTTTCTCGCGGTTTTTAGGTGTAATTGTCACACATAAATTGGCTAAATCGACACGTGCTACTTCTTAAGCAAGGAATCCTATAAATCGTGTTTTTTTTGTGAAGCTTTTTTAAGTTGTGGTCGGATGCATTACTTGACATGGTACGTTGGCATAAATTCGAGTAATTGCTAGAAATTATCCTAATGTTGCTTACTATACTTGCAAGAATTTTACGAATAGGTCCTAATGCCTTTGAAATAGGTCATAAAAAATAAAAAACCTGGTTTTACAGCCGGCTTTTTTTCTAGTCTTTAATTGCTCAACTAGTCAGTTTTGTGAAGAGTTGGTATGGCTATCCATTGGAAATGTCTGTTTGCAAGGTGCACTGAAATTCTTCTTGTAGGATGTTTTTTTTGTGTGTCATGCATCAAATTTGCTTAATGTCACGTTTAACGGCCACATGTTTGTGCAGCTGGTCTGAAAATGAGGGAAAAATCGATGATTCTTGTAGTTTGCATGGGTTTTCTGTAGTGGATAAACGCCATTCGCCTGGATTGATTAATGATCACTGTGACATACAGGAAATGTAATCCATTATCCTTCAATTCTTCCGATACAATTTTACTTCTTCCAATTTTACAGATGAGTGAAAGTTATTTATAGATCCAGAGTTTACGCCGTGCGTGTTGAAATAACCAAGGTTATACTGTCATCATTGCACCTTTTGTAATGTTTATATTGATGCATTTTGGTCGAGTAGGTACTGATCGAACTTATTCGGAACGATATCACTTAAAAATGTGGCAAGTGGCCTTGCGATATAGGCACTCCATTCCGTTGCTGAAGAAGAACTTATCGTGGTGGAAAGGTAGTTGTAAACATAACTTGTATACGACATCAGTGAATTCATCTATGGTCCATTCTAGTTTGGAAGGGGATGGGTCGGTTAGAAGTTTTCCCAACAAACTAAAACCAAAAGATGTGATATCAAAAACAAAACCCACAAGGGTGAAAGATCCCGCCAAGTTTCAGCCGATCAAAATAGTGATATCAGAACAAAAATGGCCGCCACCAAGTTGCTACATTAGTTGCCAAGCTAATACCACCGACTGTCACTTCAGACGTGAAATAAAAAACTTGGCCGGCCATTGGTACGGATTGTGGCAATAGTGAGGTTTTTAACTTAAACTTTGATCTAATACTCGGTGGCAAATAGAGTAGAACTTCGTGGTAAAAAAACATTTTTGTTCTGATATCACTACTTTGATTGGCTGAAACTAGGTGGGTTCTTTCACCCTTGTAGATGTTGTTTCTGATCAAGATTTCTTTTAATACATAGAAAAATAAGGGTATGATCCAATGACGTCAAGTGGCACAAATACGTATTGTCTTCCTTAAAAATAATTTCAGACCTTGAAAATACTATTGTCTGATACGGACATGAATTTGTGTTGTTTGATGTGGTTGCGATGCTTCCTTCTTGAATTTAACCTTTATTTTGCTGTGAATTAAAGACAAACTTGAGACCAACCCGTTCCCCCTCTCAGAACTGGGATGGACCATAGTTGAATTGCTGGATTAAATTCAGGTTATTTTGCACTACGATAACCACTTCATTCAGCAATAAAACGACGTGCTAATGGGAAGCCCACTTTCCATATATTTTACTAGGGACGTCATCAGTTCCACAGTCGACGTAATGGAGCGGGCTTCGCTTTCTTTGCTGTTTGGCTGTCAATCGGATCGGATCGGATCGGATTTGCCTTGTAATTTCTAAACAATAAGAGACAGCTTGCTTGGGGTTTGGGTCATTGGAAAGGTGGTGAAAAAACCGTGAAAATGGTGTATTGAAACGTCCAAATCGGTCGACGAAAAGTAAAAATATCTTGAATTTAGTTTATTACCGCCTAACGCCGCCTGTTTATCAACAACCAATCTTCTAACAATCGGATGCCTTGAACTATTAGAAACGGCTTCGCGTCTCGTTGTTGTTTTGATTTTGGCTCTTGCTATTGGTCCATTTTGTCATCCTGATGGTTCCTCAACCCCTTGTCCGATTCCGGATTTTTCTTTTGATGAACCTTGTCCGGACTCCCGTGGTACTGCATGCAAAGTTTGGTTTGGATAGTCCTCGTGGTTTTCGCGTGATGCGCGGTCTAAGATTACACTGGAGCGTCTTCATAGCGGAGCTACGCTCCAATGATATCATTATTAATAAGCTGGATCAGTACCTATTGGACCAAAATGCGTCAATTAAATATTACAAAAGATAGATTTCAGTATAGTCTTGGTTCTATCAACAGACGTGGCCCCAAATGTGGATCTATTAAAATGACATCCACTCATCGCTAACAATTGACTCTGGAAGAATCCAAGGTTAATGCTTTACATTTCCTGGGTGCCACAGTGATCGTTAATCGATCCTGTCGAATTGAAATTAATTACTACAGGAAACCCAAGAGAACTAGTGATTGTCCCACAGGGGCACCGTATGCTGCTTCCAAACAAGGAATCCTGTAAATCACGTTTTTTCTGGACAGAAGTAGTGATTGGTTACGTAATACATTACTAGGTAGTATAAAGCTGCCTTAAATTTGGGTGACTGGTAAAAAAAAATAGCCTAATGTAGTTATGGCAAGAATTTGTCGAATAGGTGATGTAATGCCTTTGAAATATGACATAGAAAAATTAAAATCTAGTTTAACAGCCGGCATTTTACTATTTTTAACTCCTTTAACTAATCAGTTTTGTGACGAGTTGGTATGGATCGCCGTTGGAGAGTTATTTTTGCAAGGTGTACTGATATTCTGTTTCTAGGGTAGTGTTGTTAGTGGCATGCATAAAAACTCGTTGAATCTCACTTGTAACAACGTTATGTTTGTACAACGGGTCTGACAATTAAGAATTGATTTTTGCTCATTTTCGGACCCATTGCACAAACGTAACGTTGTGGAAAGTGGAGATTAAGCGAATTTTGATACATGCCGCTGACAAAACCACGCTATATAAAGCAAAATTTCAGTGCACCTTGCAAAAATACCTCTCCAACCGAGATCCACACCAATTCCTCACAAAATGAGGATTTCAACGTAATGTTTCAATGGAAAAATTGATCTATTTTAAAATTTGATTAGATCAGATCTAATATTATTCGTTGTTTTGCTCTAATGAGAAAGCTGATTTTCATAACCGCGTTTCCTTGCATGCTTGCACAGCACTGACGAACGACCATTCTTCGAACTTTTTCGATTATGTGTTGGTCAGTTTCGTCGCATGGGGACCGCGATTTCCTACAATATTCCATTTTCGAACGAATAAAGGTTAGATGTGGCTTTCAAAATATCCCGAATATTCAAATAGAAGCAATAGTTATGAAACGACTCAACATAGAAATGAAACGACTCAACATAATGGCAATAATTAAAAGACGCTTTAGTTTTGGAGATATAAAGACCTTGTGCTGGGCCTTCCCTGTATTTGTAAGTCCTACACTGGAATACGCAAGTCTGGTCTGGTCTCCGCATTTAGTAAAGAGCATAAGCCATATTGAGTCTGTTCATAGAAATTTTACGAAGTATTTTCCAGGTATATATGAAACGTAAATCTTACCGTCACAGAACGTTTGAAAATTTTAAATATTGATTCACTGGAAGTTAGGAGACTTAAGCAGGACCTAAGCCTGACCTTTTCAGTTTTACGTGGAATGACCGACTTGGGGATCAACCGTTTCTTTTCTTTAAGGGAAGGGAATCGGACAAGGGGTCATATCCTTAAATTAATGGTGAAGGCTAGTTGGAGGGATAGTCGTAGGTTTTCTTTTCTCATCGCGTCGTGGGTTCTTGGAATACTTTTCCTGCTGATGTTGTCACGGCGCCAACCCTTGCTAACTTTAAAAAAAGGCTAAATTAATATTTATCTGACCAGATTTGTTAAGTTTTCATAGTTTTTAAGACAATGATATCAACCTGCTATTATTTATTGTAAATAAGTGCGCTTTTATTAGTTTTAATTTAGGCAGGGTATAAGTAGATACACCTATCCCTTCCCCATCCTTTTACGCTATGATCGCAAAAAAATGACGTATTATTATTATTGCTATTATTAAGAACAAATAAACAGACATGAGCAATACCTAGATGGAATAATAGCTTTGGAAAGAGAGAAAAAATTGTATATACCAGACATCTTTATTATAATATCGGAGGCCGGCTAAAAGGAAAGCCTAAAGGAAAGTCTAAAGGAAGACCTAAAGAAAAACCACTTCTCCCCTCCTCGCGCCCGCATTGAAAATGCACTCTCCCACTCTACCTGCAGCCAAAAAGGAGCCAGGCATGATTGGTCGATCAATCTGACAAGTCGTCGGGAAAATGTCTCGGGAAATATGACCGGCCCCGTGCATAGCACGGGCTTCCTCTAGTATTCAATAAAATACCAAGAAACATGCTATGCTATAAGAATATGAATGAAATCAAAAAAAAATTTGAAAACTTTAGTACAAATACGATAATATAAAACAAAATATATATCTATGGAGTATAAAGGATTAAGAAATGCCTTTAATTAAGGTGTTAATTAGTGAATAAAAATCCATGAGATATGATAAGAATGTATGAGATATTTATTTGTCTAAATGTTTAACATTATAACATCAGCTACTGTGGTAGAAATGGAGGATGTACAAAACGTGATTAGGCTTAGTTAGCTTTAAAATGTAAATATTTATAAATGTAATGTATGTGTAGTTCTCACACAAGTCGTATATTATGACTTCGAGCATTACAATGTAAGTTGGAAGTGAAAATAAACTATTATTACTATTATGATTATAACATTTCCAGCAGGAAAATACAGCGCACGAAGTCTGAAGGTTGACGTTTGGAGCAATGCTAAAAGCCATTACTGTATTTTATGCACTGTTCATGTACACGATAACTATGAATGATTGAGATTTAGGGGGGAGTTTATTCGAGTTTATTGATTTACTCTATGGCATGTGAAGCTTATAGGCCGACTACCATGCTGCTTTGTTTATAGCAATATCGGAAGTCACCTCCCTCCCCCCCCGCTCCCTATTCCCCAATCCCATCCCGTATATACAAAACCACTTCGTAGTGTGCCTATACGATCATGAAACTACATATCCCTAGCCTTTCTTTGAGAACGAATTCGTTTCAAACGCGTTTACATTTGATTTTTTCGTGCACTTCGTACAGTTTCTGTTCGTTTATCCCCCCCATCCCCCCATCCCCCCGTTCAATGACGTTTCACCCCGTCTCCCGCCTCAAGTCCCACCAGTCCCGTTTTTCGTATTCAATTTTCTTTATGCAACCGTTTTATTAGATTAAAGTTGAAACCTACTACTTGGACCGACGAGGAATGAAGTTAGGTTTTTACACGGGCTCAGAAGGCAAAACAGAAAAAAAAAAGAGAAGAAAAAAAAACCAACAAAACAAAAAAATTACAACCACTATACCATCAGAAAACGAAAAGCATATCTGCTTGGGAAAGCGTGGCTATCTCGCATTCTCATTTCCCGCGTTAGGCCTATCTCGAAATTTTTGCATATAGTTCCGAAAAACATGGCTCGTTCTGGTCACCAGAGACCTGGAAAAGGAGCCACGCGCACTGGGGGATGCGCGAAGTGCTTGGAGATTGGGAAGTTGGGGGAGGGGGAGGAAAGGGGGGGGGGGATGCACGAGGCGCTGCACCCAACCAATGCTGGCTTGACATGGTAGTTGAACATTTCGCCGGGCCTAACGTTGTTAAAGCATTCAACGTAGATTGAATTGCTGAGCGCTCCACCTCCAAATCACAGCTGTCTCCTATCGTGAGTCCCCTTCTACCGTCTGTGAAATTCTTGATGGAAAAGTTCTGGCAAGTGCGAGTGTAGATAGAGGAGGGCAGAGAAAAGGACTGAGTCTAAGAAGATGGGGATAGCTTGCTCCCTCAACCGTATGGCCTGTCTGGATGACTGCCCTTTGGAAAATAGGAAGGAAAAAACTAAAAAATAAGGATGACCCCCCTCTAGAAATTGTAGGCTATACTGACGAAGTATTACGGGTTGGGACTGTTTAAAAGCATACACTGCAAATTGAACATGGACTTTTTTCCAGCTGTTCTATACTTGCAATGCAATATTTTCGAAGATTGTACTCTTTTTCATCAGCTGCAATGAAAATTACAGTCATTACTAATCTGCCAAGAAATATTTTTCAACGGATTTATCGCCTTCGTTAACCGTAAAACATGTTACAAACATTAAGTTTATAGAACAGAAACATCTTAAAAGGTGTTAGTCTTCTTCATCAGCCACAGAAATATTACCAATCTTCCTGATCCACAAAAGAAACGTTTTCAAAAGTATTTGCCCTTTTTTTTTTCAGTAACAAAACATCACTAATCTACAAAAGAAACATTCTCAGAGGTTTTAAAACTTACTCGTCAGCCACAAAAAAATATTACAAAGGTTTTTTATTCTTTTTCGTCGGCTACAAAACATTACTAATCTACAAAATCTACTTAGTAAGTAAGTAAGTTCATTACTAAAAACAACTGCAGTATAACAATACAGTATGTGCCCACATCCCACAAGAGCTGATGCCCGCGTGTGGCATGTAGGTACCATACAATCTACATAATAATTCTGGATCCCGGCTGAGCTGATAAAAGGAAAAGGAAAGTTAAAGGAAAACCGGAAGGACAACAATCACTTTAATCGCTTCTCATTGTTTTCGTGTATGTGTAATGTCTTTGCTACGGTGGCTAACAATTCCTGGCGATTGAAAACTATCGTCCAAAACCGATGATTGTTGATGGGTAAAATGAAACAATCCATGTTTCAGCTAAAATAATGCGTAGAGTTTTAAATCAAACTAAGCTACAGTGTGCGGAAATGGGAGTTGGGAATGGGAGCGGGGAGTGGGAGTGAGGGTGGGGTGTGGGAGTGGGGCCGGGAGGGAGGGGGAGTGGGTCTGTAAACTTAATTCATGACCCAGTGATGCCTCGTGCTCACGTCGGCTGTGGCATGTAAAAGAATCTAGAAATTCTCTTATTACAATTACCTAAATAAAGAATAAATCACAAGCTAATGGGTTAACTAAGCAAGTCTGTATTAAAGACTGTGGTTGGTATACTTTTGTGGCAATTTGGTCGCTACTGTCGCAGGTAGACCAGCTACTATAAGCTCAGCTGGAGCCTGTAACCAGTATCCGCCCCGGTAACCCAGTGGATAGAGCTCCTGGCTGGTGAACAGAAAGTCTTGGGTTTGACTCCGGGTTAGGACAGTTGTCGTTTCTTCCTTTCTCAGATTACTGCATCCTGTCTTCTCACAAGGCCAGTTTTTAATGTGGAATGACCTAGCAAAATTGTCATTCTTGCCATCTGGTGCGACGGTTTTGAGAAGTGTGGTAAGACGCCAAGTCTCTATCTCCCCCACACTACAGTGATTTTCTTCTAACCTTTTTACACCCTAGCCTAGTGTATCCTAATTTTGAGCAGGTTTGTTTAATGATTACCGTATTAGCAATCCTCTTCCCACGTAAATACTAGGTTGGTTTTTTCTACGGAGCTTGTTTTCGATCGTTTTTTACCCTGGTCTAGTTTTGCCTCCATTTGAATAGGTTGTCTTGAGACCCCCCTCCTTTAAAAGTCCTCCTCCCGCTTACTAACGCGTGCTTTTTTCTATCGTTTTTTACCGATGCCTGGTTATCTAGGTTTTACATGTGTTGGGTAAGTTATGCGATTACTCTCCTTTAACAACGCTTTGCAGCTAAGACTTTTAACCTTTTAAAACTTACACACTTGAAAGTGGTTTTCTCTAAAACACTGCCTTTGGCCCTGTAAGTCAGAAAGTGAAGTGTACATTCGACTTATTCCTACTTCGGCATTTGCGTTTAGTTTTTTTTTTTTTTGTGTGTGCTAGTAACAATGAATTCTATTGCTGTTTTCAGCCACCCATTAAACACAGGAATTTCAACAAAAAAAGTTTACTTTGACAGCAGTTTTATCAACGCCACTAAAACACTCTATAAAATAACAACTTTCCGTGACGTCAGCCCTGACCTTTTCCTCCCCCCCCCC
>JAHWFP010219452.1:5734-42213 GCA_023313725.1 Lithobius niger
CCCCCCCCCCTCCCCTCCGGCTTCCTCCGTTCCCAGTGCCCGTAGGTGGTCACCCACCCCCACCGCTAGCCTGGAGACCCGACTCACCCAGCCTCTCCCACCTCCACTTCCACCTGTTTCTCCCCCTCCGATTACCCCACCTGTGGCAGTGCCCACTCCCAACTCCATCTTGGAAGGTGTCCCCTCCCACCTACTCTCGCAAAGTGGAGTCGTATACTGTGTCCCTTGCAGCGACTGCAGCGCAGTTTACATTGGTGAGACTGATCGTAAGCTCCAAGCACGCCTTAAAGAACACGTCGGAGACACCTTGGGAGGAAAAGAGAAGAACGGAATTGCTCTCCATCATAAAAAAGAGAAACATGCCATCTCCTGGGATTGGACTTCTGTTCTCTTCAAATCCAACACACACGACGACTGTCATCTCAGGGCACTCGAGTCTCTTGCGATCAAACATTTCTCCAAGAATAGTATACCACTCATGAACATCCAGAATCCTGCTTATGCAAACATTGATCGCCTAGTGCGGCCAATTCTCGCGTCAAATTTGACAGAAAGTGGGTACTCCAGATGCAACGCACGATATAGATCAGTGGTTCTCACACCTTGCACGAATTTCAAAAGGACGATGTAGTGACTCGTATTTTTCTTACTAACTTCTGAAGCGAAAATTTAAGTGAATATTTGTTGTGTCCTTCTGTGTGGTTTTGTGTGCTCTTTCTTCTATTATGAGCTGGTCATAGGTTTGGCATTGCAAAACTATGGATATTTGTCTTAGTTGGGATATAAAGCTACATCCCGACATTTGTACCACCCTGCATTATCACAGTAGTTGTAAATTCCGTAGTGGTTTTTACTCTGAAGATTCATCTTACGAAAACAAAGTTCAGGAGATAAAATACGCACAATTTTGGAAAGAAAGAATACTATTACCAGTATTCATTGCGAATTTTCGACAGACTAGGAACGTCTGTTTCATCAGGCACTACTACAAACTCCAAAACTGCTTTCTACATTTTTCTCATTCCATTTTCCATTTGGAACGCCGTGTTCAAAAGACACGGAAAATGTAGAAAGCAGTTTTCGAGTTTGTAGTACTGTAGTGCCTGATGAAGACAGACGTTCCCACTCTATTGAAAATTCGTAAGGAATACTGGTAATAGTATTCTTTCTTTCTGAAATTGTGTGTAATTTTTCTCCTGAACTTTGTTTGCATATCACAGTAATAGCACATTCTGTGGGAAAAATGAAAATCTTTGTTTTGAGTTCCACTTAGGATAAAGGTTTTCTATATTTTAAATTGTGTTCAGTGTTATTATTTGTAGTTCCAAAAACTAAACTAAGGGAACAACACTGAAACTTTGTACTCTGGATTAACGTGTGATTTGTACTTTTAGATTGTTGAAGATGTAGAGGAAAACTTATTTCACGCATGTGAAGATGTTAGAATCCAGGCATTTGCTCTGACTTGTTCAGGTCATCGAAAAGCAGGTACAAGTCTGTCGCTTCCGCCAATAAGGGGGCAAGTGCCAAAAAGTAAATTTTTCAGGAGAGCAAAAAAAACACTAGTCATAAATTTACGCATTAGTGTCAAAGTAACCTTGCAGACTTCTGCATTACAATACTAACAACTATTCTAGGATAACACTAACGCTCCACTAAATCAATAAAAAATGCAATTGATCTTTTTATACAAAATGCAGAATAATAAGGGGGTAACTACCTACTTTAATAAATTAAAAAGGTACTCTCTTTTGAGTTAACATTGCGTTGTTATAATCTGCCATGGTCACTCCTCGTTTGAAGATTGGAACCCTCCTGAGATTGTTGATTTGATTTGTGTTTACACGATATTTTTCCAACATTTGGAGTGGTGTTGTCATGCACGGATGCCATTGTTGCCATTGTTTAAAGATGGCACTTGTCCCCTTACTGCTTGAAAGAATCTAGTGGCAAATGGCACTTACCACCTTATTGCTTGGTAGAGATCCATTGGTGCTAACGCCATCTAGCGGTGCCAAATGCAAAAGCGCAATACTGTTGCTTGAAACGAAGCAGGCAACTTAAGTTTCTTACTACCTGCAAATACTTACCTTCAATAATATTGCTAAAATCACTATTTTACGCTTTTGCTGCTCAAACATAACGAAAAATCCCATTTTTCTTTTCTCCAGAAATTTTCTCCTCCTTCCGCTAGGGGCGCTGCCAATCTTACTACAGCGCCCCCTCCCCTGTATTTGCATCACTTCTTGAGCACGCCATTTTGGATGGTCGTGCACGTTTTTTGCTTGGAGTATTTTTGTCATATCGTTGTTAGTTTTGGACTATTTCATCCCAATCATGTCGGTGAAAGAAGCAGATGCAATGATGCGGGCGTTTCTGAAGACATCGAAATTTGATTCGTGCAAGCACACAAAGCTTTCCAAGGATTTTCATCCACTCTGCCGACGATGTAGACCTTGTGACTTCACAACTAAAGTGTGCGATTTGTGCGAACTTCATCATGCTTCCTCTGTGGCGGCAATTCTTCACACGTGGAAGAAATCCGATCAAACAGCAGCACAAAGAACGAGGAAATCACCATTGACGGGACCCACTAGTGACGGACAATTAAATGTGAACCCGGATTTGAGTTTGCCAGAAGTTTTCCTTGCGCAACAGCCAACCATCACGGAATCCAACATGGCGGCGGACAAAGAAACGGGAGACGATGTGGAGGCTGGCACGCCACAGGATAGCAAGATCCCTTCAACATCGATTGGCGAGGAGCAAGTAATTACGTTGCAAGATGTAGTAATTCCCTCGTTACCAGATGGAAATTGTAACGTCGATTTAACATTATTTAATTTAATTTTTGAGTGTTCAAGTGTTAATTTTTATTGTGAACTATACGGCATTAGTTTCGGTTTGGCTATGGCGCTCTTCAACTTCCGGTTTTGGCGTGCGGTGGCGCTGGAATCGTTGCTGACGTTTGATGGCGTGGTTTACAAAATGTGTGTAACGAGGGTAAATCGTGTTACTTCTGGCTTGCATTTTCGTCGGTAAAGAAGCATGTTTTGATTGTCCGTCGTAGTAAATTTGGGAGGTGGCCTCTCCCAATTTCTTCTTAGTCCGTCCTGTTTGTCTACAACTGTCAACCTAAGCCATGTTGGGTGAACATGCTTGAAGAGGGACGTGATGCAGAACGACGCCATGACAAATGCGGTTGCTTGCGTTTTGGTGTGAAGCTCGTCAACGTCGGGGTAGTGCCAGCAATTTATCCCGAACGTCTAGAAACAAGTTTAGATCATTTCTAACGAAGCCATTGCGGAATTTCATGGTGACAGCGCTACCTGAAACGAAATAATGGAACTGATAACTCATTTTCAACAGCGTTGGAGATAATGCCGTCATCGTTCTATCTAGTTCGACCACCTGTTGATTTCGAGGTCCGTTTTGAGTTAATGAACTACATCCGAAGTTGTGGGTTTGACTCTTCAATCCGTTTGGTCCGTGAGTTCACTAAAACAATAAGTAACGCTGCGTTTAACCATACGAAAGTTGAAAACTTTACACTCCGATATGCCAGCCAGTAAAACCAAATTAGCGTATTTGTATTTACATGTATTTATTTGTTCGCTATTCCTAAGATAGCATGTCAAAAGGTAGAATATTTGATATTTGGATACTTTTCTCCGAATTGCATGAATTAATCCAGGGTAAAAGGAAGCTGAGCTCATTGTGGATTTAAACGAAATATATTTTTCTCTGCCCAAAGGCTTATCACTTAGCAAAAAATAAGCTGGGAGGAAATTTAAGAAAAGCAGAGGTTTGGTTATATTTTGCGAAATATGAAAACATATTTATGAAGGTAATTATAGATAAACCTCAGGTTTTATCAACCTTTATGTGGAGAAAGAAGAATAGCCTATTTATTAAATTGTTTTTATAGCTTCTATGTAGCCTATAGCAAAATCCAATTTCGTAGGACTATGGTCAAATGAATTTGCCAACTGAATTTAACTCAGTGAATTAAATCAAAGCTATTAACAGCTTTTGGTGTAGCCTACTAGGGGCAAATATAACTTTAACTAACATGCTAGGAATTTATGAAATAAATGTTTATTTATTGTTACTGTTATTTGCTTGTGGAAATGAATTTTTGGTCTCGACAAATTAAGATTGAACCCGGGGGAATTTGTGCGATAACATTTGAATCAAGCTTAGACGAAGTGAAATTTAGGTGTTACAAAATATTTTAATTGCCACTGCGACAGCGGCGGCAAATGCTGTTTTTGATGCAAAAGGAACGACTTGAAAACAAGATTTTGTTGGGTATGGATGTTAAATGAGGCATTTCATGGCTGATTTTTTTCATAAGATGACAGATTTTTTGCCCCAACGTGAATGTACGAAGACTACTCCACAGGTCGACGTATTGCAGTTGGATATGGATCTAGCCCTTTTAGGTCTGAAAATTGGGGAAGGCGGAAATGGGGTCGGTGTTGTGACGGCGCAGGATAAAACGCAGACGGCGTTGCCGGGTGGTGAGCGGTTGCCGACATGCATTAAGAGGCCTTCGATCCCAGAGACTCGGATTAAAGAGGTTAGTACCCCAATTTTTCATAAACGAAGCACGGAGAACTCCGGTGAGGGGAGTAAATCCGTACGAAAAGCAGGAGTTGGGGATAAAGTGAAAAATAGTAAAACGATCGCTCCCGGTTCGGGAATTAGCGGTTCCGTTAATTGGTCCTGGTGTGGATAATTTTGCGAAGTTGGTTGATAAAATGAGTGCGTTAATCGATGTTGAATTTGCACAAGGTGCCGTACGGTCGCCGCTGGCGACGCGTGATGGCAGCCCGACAGAGACAGATAGTCGTCAAGACAATGGCGCTTCCGAACCGCTTAATTATTCCCTTGGTCGCCGTGTGTCGCCGCAACGGCGCTCCTTTCTCGCCATGTCACCAAAGTGTCACCGCTATGTCGCCGCATTGTCGCCGTGTGTCGCCGCACCAGGAAGGGTCGCCACAGCGTTGTATAGGGTCACCGACGGCCTACAACAAGCGACCACACGATAAGGACGACGGAACACAAACCAAACGTGTTAAAATTACCAAAGATGAGGATAGGGAGGCGGAGGAAAATATTGATGACCCCTTCAATGAAGGACCGGGTTTTATTCCTTGGAAAGAGTTTGTGGAAGTGACAATGAAGCATCTTAGGCACACAAAATTTTTCAAAGAGTGTCCTGAGAAATGTTTAAACCCAGATGACCCCCCTATGGACACCTTGGCAAATGAGGGAAATATTAAGCCTGAATCTGCACATCTTCCTCAATCTGCAGTGCGTTTTCGACAACTGCTTAACACGGAAGCCTTAACGCGGAAAGATGAACAAGCCATCTCCTCAAACCTTCCTCTACCACCTCATGAGCCTAAGAAAGCCAAGTGGTTTTTTCGATCAACGGGCACAGGAGCCCCCAACAAGACGAGGTGCCGTACGTACCCTGCAGCAGAGTATGTGACTGAGTCTTGCAATATTGAGCTTGACTCGATGTTAAAAACACCGGCGGTTATAAAAATCCCCTCTTCTCATTTTGAAGAAGACGACATCATGCTGCGGGCAAGCATGAGAGCGAGCTCGCAGGCAGAACTGGCATATTCAGCGTCCACGGCGGCGTTAAAAGCCATGGCGCTTGTGAATCCCGAATTCGTGAAAACACCACCATCAGGTGAAAAGACGATGCATTTGCTTAAAAGAGCATAGTCTTTTCACCAGGATAGTATAAACTGGCAGTGTCGACTGGCACTTAACAACACGTACCGACGGAGAGACGCCATGCTGGATTTGGCTACAGGTTTACCTACGGATACGGTAGGTAAGTTAAGACTGCTTCCCATTCATGGGTCCTCGGACCTTTTCAATGGAAAATTATTAGAACTGGCTCCTGAGCTTCGGGAAAAAGTCAGAGCTCCACCCAACACTGTGCAAACTCCGAGGGGATCCAACCGGATCCGAAACTCGTACCGACTTCCACCAAGAAGCGGACTGTGGAATAACCCCTATCCAAAAGGACCAGAGCAGAAGAAGAGTGGGGAAAAACTACCAGAGCGTTCCCCCTTTCTGGGACCACCCACCTCCCAACCACGCGGACGAGGATCGGGAGGGGGACAGCGTGGGCGAAGTGCTTTCAGGGGAAGAGCACGAAGACCATATTATCATATTATCGTAACTGACTGGAACTGGCCAGGGACGCCCCCCCCCCCCCCCATTCACCGGCAGGTGGGGGGGAGGCTGTCCCAACACTTTTCACCGTGGAAAAGGATTACGGAAGACCCATTCATACTGGAAGTGTTAAAAGAGGGTTACACACCGCCCTTTGTGTCAAAACCGCAGACTACAGATTACCCGCCAGATTGACTGGTCGACACTTTATCAACCCCAGAGTTGATCGAGCAGGTAAACATTCTCGTGCAAAAGGGAGCCATGGAGCTTGCACCGCCTACCCCCGGGTTCTTGAGTCTGGCGAGAGTTATTCCGAAAAAGGGGGGCGGTTCCAGGGTGATTTTCAACCTGACCTCCCTGAATCAACATTTGGCCAAGACCCATTTCCAGATGGAGTCCATCGATTCCATTCGAGAAGCCCTCAGACACGAGGAGTTTACGGTCTCGGTCGACATGGAGGATGCCTATTTATATATCCCACTCCACCCGTCGATCAGGTACCTCTTCCGACTTGTAGTAGGGAAGATTTCGTACCAGTTCACTGCCATTCCGTTCGGGTTAGCCACAGCCCCGTGTGTCTTCACTCGAATGCTGAAACCAGTTCTTGCACACGTTCACCTGCATGGCATCAAGGCCAACGCGTACCTGGACGACTGGCTCCTGAGACACAAGTCCGGGACGCAGCTTTCTCTGCAACTGGGGAGATGCCTATCCCTGTTCGCTCACCTGGGTCTAGGGATAAACCAGAAAAAAAATCAAGGCTGACCCCAGCGCAGACTTTTGTATTCCTGGGAACGGACATCGACACGCATCTGATGACAGTGAAACCATCGCTAGAACGGATAGAGAAGACGATGAAAGCAGTGGTAAAGTTTTGCAAGAAATCGTCATCGACTGCAAAAGAGCTGGCATCTCTCATTGGACTGGTCGACTCGAATGCCAGACTTGTACCACTGGGGAAATGGAGAGTAAAACCACTACACTGGTTTCGGAAGGAAGAGTGGTGGCCGAGAGAAAGCTGGGACGACATTATCTCCCTACAAAACGTACCGACCGAGGCCCTAAACTGGTGGACAGTGAGGAGTCATTTAGAGGAAGGAGTACCAATGCAGGAACCAACACCAGAAAACCTCCTCTTCATGGATGCTCTTCACGGATCAGGTTGGGGAGCCCACATGTCAGGAGAGACGGCGTCGGGGGTTTGGGACGTCGACGAGAAAGAGCTTCACATCAACGTCTTAGAGTTGAGAGCGGTACACAGAGCGATCTTGGCCTGGGGAACGAGGCTCCGTAACCAGACCGTGGGGATCATGAGCGACAATACCACGACCGTTGCCTATGAACAGAAAGGCGGAGGGACACACTCGAGATCCCTCATGGACGAGACCACTTCTCTCTTCAAGACCTGCATAAGATTGGGGATCATTCTGGTACCCCGCCACATTGCGGGGAACCTCAATGTATGGGAGGACAAGTTTTCCAGGGGTGCCCGAGTACCAACCACGGAGTGGATGCTAGACCCCAAAATTTGCAGGGGATTGTTTCAACTTTGGGAACACCGACGATCGATTTGTTTGCCACGCAATTCAACACGCAACTGCCGTGCTTCGTGTCTCCATTCCCAGACGTGAAAGCCTGGGCGACAAATGCATTCTCCGTAAGCTGGGACGGGATGAATGCCTACCTGTCCCCCCCCCCCCCTTCAGACTACTCCAGAGAACGGTCAACAAACTACGGATTTCGTCCAGACAATTCATTCTCGTGGCACCATGGTGGCCTGCCGCTCCATGGTTCACAGACATCATGGAAATACCGAAGTAACACCCTGTCCCACTGCCTATCACCGAGACATCTCTGATCCAACATCAAAGGAGGACGATACACCAGAACCCCACCATTCTGAATCTTCACGGGTGGAAACTTTGAGGACCATCTTCCTTAAGACAGGGCATGACCCAGAAGTAGTGGAAAGGCTCACACATTGCATCCGGTAATCCTCTCAAAAGAACTACATCGCCAAGTGGAAGAAATGGTTTGGATGGTGTAGGAACAACAATTGTGATCTCTGCGACCCCACCATCACCAAGTTATCGGCGTTCTTCGAAGGCCTTTTCCGACAAGGTCTGTCACCCAGCGCAATAAAAGGATTCAAGTCGTCCATTAATTCTGTTCTCTCGTGCATCGGTGGAAAGTCAGTGGTGTCAAACTCCATTTTGACCAACCTCATGACGGCGTTTGAAATTCAGAGAGTAAGAAGGGCAACCCTCTTCCCGAAATGGAACCTCCCTCTTGTTTTACAAAGCCTTATGGGGCCACCATACGAACCGGCGAAGTCATCCTCCATGCTGAGCCTAACACAAAAGACTGTCTTTTTGGTGGCGCTCACCTCGGCAGCCAGACAGAGCGAATTAGCTGCTTTTTCTCGGGATGATGGCCATATTCGGTTTGCGAAAGATTGGTCGGAAGTATACCTGACTTTTCCGGCACACTTTCGTGCGAAGAATAGCAAACCAGGTGTAAAACCTAAACCACTGTGTATAAAAGCCTTAAGAAAAGTAGTACCACTCAAGGAAAAAAACAGGCAACAATGCCCCATCTAGACAGAACGGTGATTCCTAACCCTACCTGTAACAGTAAACTCGTTCGCCCAACGCCTTTGTTCCTTGATATTGATAAAGACAAAGACGAAGTGCTACCCACAGGACTCACACCGTTCAAGATGGGAAAGTGGATCTGTGCAGTAATTAAAAGAGCATATGAAAATGGCCCAAACCATATCGATATTCCACTGGAAATCAGAGCTCATGAACTCCGAGCTTTGGCAGCTTAATGGGCTTACGTCTGCGGAACGCCACTTGAGGAAGTGGTTTCCGCGTGTTCTTGGAGTCACAAAAACACTTTCATTCGGCACTACCTGCGTGACACCAGTGGGTTAAAAGGCAAGTCCCTTGTGAAGGAGCATGTGGTAGCAGGAAGGAAATTGTGAGGTCCTCACTCTTTCTGGCGAGTACAACTGATGGGAACATTAGGATGTGCACGAGGATGTCAAAATGGTAGAGTTTACATTCTGGGGAGAACTTTGTAGGAAATCATCTTAGAGTGAATGGGAACCATTCACCCTGTGAAACCATTCTGACGGAGGTCAACATAGAATCGTTAAGAAGGATGATGCCAGACTGGAGAGGATAAAGACCGCCCTACGGTTCTAGGTGGGTAACATTTTAAATCATTAAAAAAAAAAATTGATTTGGTTTTGATGGGTAGGTTTTTTATCTCTAAGAAACGACTCCTGGGTTCAGTGGGTGAGAACCCACCGCCTGAATGACGAATTCAGCTATATTATTGAAGGTAAGTATTTGCAGGTAGTAAGAAACGAAAATTTTAACAAGTAAAATTAGTTTTTACTAGCCTAAAATACTTACCTTCAATAAGAACCCACCCGCCTCCCCACGGTCACTGAACTGGAGTGTTCAAGAAGTGATGCAAATACAGGGGAGGGGGCGCTGTAGTAAGATGGGCAGCGCCCCTAGCAGAAGGAGGAGAAAGTTTCTGGAGAAACCAAAAAATGGGATTTTTAGTTATGTTTGAGCAGCAAAAGCGTAAAATAGTGATTTTAGCAATATTATTGAAGGTAAGTATTATAGGCTAGTAAAAACTAATTTTACTTGTTAAAATTTTCGTTTTCGTTTCACTGAAAGGTGCGTGTAATAAAGAAGCAAGTGCCAGCACAATAATATCAATTTTGGTCGAAATGGCACTTACCCCCTTATTGGCGGAACGACAGAAGTATTTCATGTTATCCAAACAATTTAAAAACGTCTAGATTCATACTCTGGAACATAGCAGACGACATTACTTACACACGGAGGAAAATACGCAACATTCCAGACAGGCAAGAACAATTTAACAATTCTTGGCGAATTTTCGATAGTCAATTTGCTGTGGGTGTAAAAACCTAGCCGACTATCATCATTGAAATGATCAACGTTTCAGTTCCTTCCCAATGGATGCAGTGTGAGGTGTCCATCTGGTATACATCTCATATTGGTGAGACACGTAAGGGCATAAGGGCACGAGTAAAACAACATATCAGTGATACCAGCAACCAGAAAGATACAAACGGCATCGCAGTACACCAGATGGACACCTCACACCGCATCCATTGGGAAGGAACTGAAACGTTGATCATTTCAAACTCGAGCAGAGACTCACACCTGAGAGGCCTCGAATCCCTGGCTATTCAACACCACGTCCGAGAGAAGGTCGTGCTGATGAATATCCAGGGACCGTCTAACCCTTCAATCCAATTCCTTTTGGATGCTGGTGTTAGAGACCGTCTATGAATAAAGTGGAAAAATGGCCTTCAACATAACGAAGGCAGTGCATGAGCGTCGCGCGCCTACCTTGTAAATATCGGAGGCCAAGTTAACGCCAATTTCGTATCTAATGGACTGTAAATAGGTGGTAGTGTTTGGAGTTTTTATTACGTGCCTGAAGATGATAGTCGGTCGGCTAGGTTTTTCCATCCACAGCAAATTGAGTAACGAAAATTCGCCAAGAATCGTTAAATTGTTCTTGCCTCTCTATAATTTTGCGTATTTTCCTCCGTGCGTAAGTAATGTCTTCTCCAAACAACTGGAGACTTGGGAGAACTGCTACAATATGCAAGCTGAAGTACAACTGTTTTATTAAAGCTTGTAATAACAGTCGGTAAAATTGAAAAGTGTAATACTAAAACTAAAATTTTGTAACTTAGTCTAGAGATTAGCTCGGATTTCTATTAAGAAAAAGGCATCAAGACAAAATTAGAAAATATTGTGGTTCAATTTTGGAGAAGCAGTGTTCTTCTCTCCTTATTGGAAGGTGCTTATATTTTCAGCACCACGTTAAAATATGGTGGTCATCGTACTCGTGATCATTGAAATAAGCCTTGCAGGTCAATGCTGTCGTCGCGTCATTCTATCTTCTCTACTGTCATTACAACCTTATGCATTGTGACCGTGAATGTGCTGCCTGTGTATTTTGACCTGATTACTCCATACAGTGTAGGACTCCACACAAACACTATCATACAATAGTACAAAATTTCTCAGAAATTTCTGTATAATATTCATTCGATATGCTATTATAGTTCGTTAAATCAGCAACCTGGAACAGTAGTTAATTTTGTGAATATTTTTCAGAACCACTGTCAGCAACAGAGATGCATTTGGTCCATCAATTTCTGCTTTATAACCTCAACATTGATAGTGCTCCATTTCGCCAACAACTGATCAACAACACTAAAACTTTACTAGTGAGGCTACGTGATAGTGCCATTACTATACTTTCCACATTTGAAAAAAAGAAAGAACAAGTTGTTCCTAAACAACTACTAATTTCTGTAGGTTAGTACATGTTAAACCTTTGTTTCATTTCCCTCAAGTGCAAAGGTTTCAGTGATACTGCAGAGCAAGGAACATTTCATCCTGTGCTGGTATCTTTCTGTTTGTCTCTCTCTGTATCCCGGATATTTAAACCCATAATCTGGTTTAATTCGGACTTTTCTCTTGGATTTTAAGTCGTGTTTGTGGATTTAAGTTTGTAACTCAGTAAAATTGGTTAAAGGGTTCTGGGGTTTTTTGAATCTCATTTATGTATAAGAAAAAAAGTGCTACATTTAATGTCGTAATTGGCATTTTATCTTCCCGTGGTAAATTCGTGTCAAAAGGCACATATAACACTTTTATCATATGGTAAAAGTAAGTAAATTACTTTAAAGACGTTTCGTGGGCGTAGGTAGCCAGCCTTTTCAAATACACAGTGTCATCCGTTGGAGTAATGGGGAGACGCAACAAACAGACACTGTTTGAAAATGCTGACTAACTAGGTCAGAAAAATGTCAGTTAAGTGAGAATTTGCGTACGTCTACCGTTAGAAAATATTTCTTCTTTGTAGAATCCTCCTCACTGTGTTACAAGATTGGGATCCCTTCCTTTACCTACGGGGCATTTTTACTACCCACCATCTTATTAACGCATTCATTTATGCAAAATATTACGTCACTTCCGTATCTGCTTCCCTTCCTCCTCCCCTGCTCGCGTCCACCCACTCTTTTTCTTGCCGCTGGCACGAGCAGTCGGGCAATTCTGCTCTAAGCTTGTTGATTTACTACATAGGAGCTCGGTCGGTCTGCACGATCGTTTCAGGCCCGACCTGAAGGCGCCATCATTCCAAGCGAACAGTCTGGCTACGAGGTTATGTGGTTAGTGGTGAGTATTTCTGTGGAACCTGGTTGGAGAATAATTAAGATGGCAGCCGGCATGGCGTCGGAAAGGTTTGCGGGAACGAAACATGTGGTGGCCTGTTAGGCCGGCCAGTTGTGACCGAACGGAGATGTAATAGCTTCTTGAGAACGTGTTCGGCAGGGGTGCGGATTATTAGGTTAGTAGTGCGAGAAATTTGCTTTGTGGCCAAATTTGGGGACAAAGAAGCGTTAGTAAACGAGACGTGCAGTCGGGAGTTTTCATAGAAAATCATTGTCGGAGTCGGTGGAGAACCGAACCGACTGAATTGTGGCGAAATTTGTGATTTGGTGGTGGTGAATTGGAAGAGTTGTGGTTGGCACACCATTCGGTTAAGTTAAAGGAATTTTTTTGGTGATTGTGACACGACACGCTGCGACGTGCGTGAGCTTCGGCTCTACCGAATGTGAGAAAACTAATTTTTTTTTGTGTGTGTGGTGTGCGTTGTGGTGCCGTTCGAGAAGTAAGAGGGCTACGAATTCGGGCCTTATGTGATGTGCATGTGGCGTCCTGGGAGCCTGAGGAGCCATCGTGCAAACTGGGTGGCCATTGGGGCGTCCCAGGCGGTGTTGGACGTTGTAGATGGGGCTGGTCTAGACTTGAAAAATACGCCACCGCTGATTGCGGTTTCGGCGGGACCGCCATTACTGGACGAGGCAAAGGAGATTGGCCCAAAACTGAACGAGAAGTTGGCTCAGTGTGATTGAGAGAGTGAAAAACGTGGCTGTAGGGTTTGTTTCGCCTATTTTTTCGGTGACGAAGCCAGACGGATCGGTCAGGATAATGAACCTGAAGCGCCTACCCTGAATGCGTTTGTGGTAGTAAGAAAATGCTCCCTGGTTACGGTGCCCAAGGTGGTGGCTTCGGCCCCAGGTACGTTTATGAAACTTATGGCCGTCGTGAGACTTTTTTTATAATAATAATAATAATAATAAAAGTAATCTATTCACTCAAATAAAAGTGAAAAGGAGATGCAAGGGCTCAAAAGAGGCCACTTATAGCAATCCTAAATTAAAAAGAAACACAGCAAAAAAATTGGGAAAAGGTTTACGGAACTAGAGGTGCGTGTTCAGGACGATGTAAGAAGCCACTAAGGTTTAGTTTAGTTAATTTATGTTTAAACGATGGAAGCGATGGGGCCGAGACAATCTCATCACTAAGCGAGTTCCACACTGGGATGATTCGAATGGCAAAGAAGGACTTCCTAAGATTTGTTTTGAAACGAGGTAGTGATAACTTGAGGTGGTTCCCACGAGTTTTAGAAAGTGGGCTGAGTTCAAACAGCGGCAGGTCAAAAGGTAACATGTTGTGTAGAATTTGGAAGGTCAGAAAAAGGTCGGCTTTTAACCGACGACACTCAAGGGTGTCAAGTTTAAGTGCTTTTAAGCGATCGCGATAGGTTAAGTTTCTAAGGCCTGGAAGTGACTTGGTAAACCTTCTTTGAATTGATTCAATTCTGTCAACGTCCTTTAGTAGGTGTGGGGACCAAACCTGACTCGCGTACTCTAACATAGGGCGCACGTAAACTTTGAAGGCCCAAAGCTTTGTGAACACGGATCCCGAGCAGAAGCAACGGTTGACGATGGCGAGCCTGCGACTAGCAGCCGCAGAAATTGTGTCACAGTGAGTAGAGAATTTGAGGTTAGACTGGAACCAGACGCCAAGGTCTCGAACATTTTCATGTTTCCCCACGAGGACCTCTGTACCCAGATATAGAGTGGGGGAATCGTATGGTTTACCCAGACGAAAACCGAAGCATTTCTCAGAAGAAAGCGGGAGCTGCCAAGTGATGGACCAATCGTAAACACGATCAATTTCGTGTTGAAGATTTAAGTAATCAACCGAGGAGATAGCTGGTGTGTGTAGCTTCAGGTCATCCGCGAATTTTTGTTGGGAAACCAAATCGCAGGTACAATTTAAGTCATTAAGGTATAAGATGAAGAGTAGTGGCCCCAGGACAGAGCCCTGGGGCACTCCGCTAATAACCGGCAGGGGAGTTGAGAGTTTTCCCTCAATAGACACCCGTTGGGTACGTCCGGAAACAAATGCACTTATCCACTCCAATAGCCTACCAACAAAACCCATAGATTTCAGTTTAAATAACAGTTTAGAATGGACGACGGACTCGAAAGCCTTCTTGAAATCGAATAAGATAATCTGAGTTCCAACCCCAATGTCCAATGCCTCAGACCATTTGTCAAGTGCCAGCAAAAGTTGGTGGGTAGTGGATCTGCCAGGTAAAAAACCGAACTGGTCTTTTTTAATAATGTGATGTTTGTTGATGAAGGCCATCATTACAATACGAGCGATGGTTTCGAAAATTTTACATGGGATAACAGTAAGGGAAATTGGGCGATAGTTTTGTGGTTTGGCAGCATTGCCCTTCTTAAAAACTGGAACAACAGTTGCAGTTGACCACACAGAAGGCAAGACACCAGTACTGAAGGAAAGGGAAAAAATTTTTGTCAAGGCTGGAGCAACCTGGTCACCAATTTGGCGATAGAAATAAGCAGAAAAACCATCAGGGCCTACTGAGTGGCTAGGTTTAAGGTGGTGAATGACTTCTTTAATATCGGCAATATTAAAGATTATCTCGGAACAGGAGTCATTTAAAATAGGCATGTCGTTAATGGGAGGTGCAAGTCTGTCGTCAATAACTCCGTGTTTTGAAAATTCTGAATTAAAAGTTTCAGCTTTATCAATAGCTGAAGTAAGCAGGCATCCATCAACCACAAGGGGTGGTAATGTACGAGAAGATTTCGATTTAGATTTATAAAAACGGAAGAGAGCTGCAAGATTTCCCTCCTTTAAGACTTTCTTTTCACGGTTGGTATAGAGCACTGATAAACACTGTACATAAGATTTCTGTAGGAGTCGGTAATTTGCTAAGTTATTAGGCGTCGGATGTAGCCGTCTTTTACGCCAAGCAGAAAGCTTTTTTCTTCTGATGATTTGTAACTCTTTTGACCAGACAGGTCCATTATGTTGTTTAGGTATTGAAGATTCAGTACAGTGCTCAGTACATGTGCGTACATGCGCCGGACCGGCGTGCTGGTTTTCATTTATCTGGATGATTTTGCGGTGATAGGTCCATCCGCAGCAAGTGTGAAGCGGGATGTGTGGAGAGCGTTAGAAACCTTGCAGAGACTAGGTTTTTTCGTAAATTATGGTAAGAGCGCTCTGGTGCCGTCACAGAATTTAAAGTTTTTGGGTAACGTTGGATCCAGTATCTATCCGTTTTGTGCTCCAGCCAGAAATACAAGCTCGTATGTTACAGTTGGTTGCACCGCTGCAACGGAACCCGGTCACGGTCGTTAAGGAGCTTCAAAGATTGTTGGGTATAGCTGAAAGCGTCTTGTGTGCCTTGGAAAACAGCAAGCTACACACGGGTTGGTGGCAACACGACCTCGTGACCTTATGCAGGGGTGCACGTGGGGAGCCTCTCACAGGGGTCTTGCGAGGACTTGAACTGGTGGGTGACGACTTTGAGTCGCCCAGTGGTAGAAAAATTCTGGGTCTCAGAGGAGGCTGCAGTAGTGATCAATCACAACAGACGCTTCGGATAAGAGCTGGAGAACGGCCGCAGGGGATTCGCAGTACTGGGAAGGTGGCAGCCCGGGAAGGCTGCCTTGCATATCAACGCAAGAGAGTTGCTGGCTATGTTAAAGCCACTGAATGTGTTTGGTAACCTGGTCTGGGGACGGGTCGTGCGAATCCTTTAGGATAATGTGGTGGCCGTTTTGTACGTTAACCGTCAGAGAGAGGGGGGGGGGGGCGAAGTCCCAGACGCTAAATGCCATGGTCCGTAGCCTGGAGCAGCGACAAGGTCATCTGGGATATGTGATACAGGTGGTCTTTGTGCCGGGCAAATTAAAAGTGACAGCTGATGGTCTGTCTCGAGTTTTTCGGGACAGGTTCGACTCCGGTTGGGTAACACAGCATTCAATGGGGCCGACAACATGGCCCACAACACCATTCTGATGGCCAGGTCTCGTAACCGAGCGGACCTCGTTCCTCCTTGATAGTTTATGTATGCCACGGCCGTGGTGTTGTCTAAGTGCCGTAAGATTGTCTCTTTTTGACGGTGCTCGGCGAATCTCTGGATGGCCAGGAATGCTAGAAGTTCATGTTCGTTGATGTGAAGTTTTTGCTCTCGGTAGACCAGTTTGCCAGCCTCTTGTTCACCGCATATGGCTCTCCATCCTCTTAAGAATGCTTCTGGCGTGACTGTAAGCGAATGTTCGGGGGTTATGAGAGAGTGCCGTTGTATCGTTCACTAGGGCCTTCCACCAGCGGAGATTTGCTTTGGCCTCCTCTGACAGTTTTATTTTGGCTGACCAATGGTAACGATATTTGTGCTTCTTTAGCACCAACGCTTGTAGCCCCTGGTAAAACAAGGCGGTGTATCGAACGGTTTGGCAAAGACTTTCTATTAATCCCAACACTGCTGCAAAACGGCGAAAGCTGGTTGTCTCTGCAGTGAGCAGAGATGTTGCTTCCTTTGCCACCTTTTCCATTTTTCCAGTCGGGCAGTTACCATCATTTTCATGGAGTCGATGATGACTCCTAGACGCTGAATGCGATATTATGGTTGTAGCAACAATTTCTGTAGATTTGGAGTGAAGCCGAGCTCCTGTTGAGTGTTCATAGTTAATCCGGCTCTCTGGATCAGTAACATGGCGGCTTGGTTTATCAGAAAAAGGTCATCCAATTTGGCGAAGATGTTGACTCTTTTCCATTGTAGGTGGCCCAGCATACAAAGGAGCAGTTTTGTGAACGTCTGCTGGGCATATTTTGCTCCGAAGGGAAGGCACTGAAACGCCCAGGCCTCATTCACCAACAAAAAAGCCAGGTACCCCCGAAGGTCAGGTGAATAGGGATGGTAATAGGCCATGAAGCAACCCGGGGCTATCACTGACAAATTGTCCTGCAGGGATTCCTTTCTGAATTTTGGTGCTACTAGTAAGTTGTGTAGCTCGACTAGATTTAGATTGACCTGCTCTTTCCCATCCATCTTTGGCACGGAAAAATTGAGGAAAGGAACTTCACCTCTGCCTGTGGAACCCAACCTTGCAAGACGACTTATTTCTGCCGCAGAGTCATTGCAGCCTTGATATGTCGGAAGACATGGAGAAGGGTTTTCCCAGAAGGGAAGTCTGGACCCAGCGGCTCTCTTGAGGGCCCGTGGGCTTGCCAGTTAATCAGGCTTTGGGAGGTCCTTCCTGCTGAAGGCAAATTTCTAACCCTGATTATATAGTTGGCCTTGCTTGTAGTTATGGTGGGTTGAGCTACCTCCTTGCTGGTTGGAGCGATCATACTGACAGGTTTTTTCTTTATACCTGGAACTGTATTGTTGACCTCCTTGTTGTCTACCGGATCCCTGTCCAGTCTGGCGACCACGAAAAGGCAGCTGGCACTTTGCTGTAGATGGCCCCATCAACTCTCTTACAGTGTTCTCCTCCTGCGTGACCCTTTTTAATTAAAATCATCCCCACATAGTTGGCTAAAGGAGGAAGGAGATTCCCTTAGAGCAAGAAAAGATATTTGTTTTAAAAAGCCTCATGTCGGTTAAAACTTGTTGGTTGAGCATGCTGCCCGAATCTCAAGCACCAAGTGACGACGAGCTGACAGAAGATGGTCGTTTTTATTGGTCTTGTATTCCTCATTTAGTTGTTCAAGGGAGTGCAACGGGGCAATGCCTAAAATGTAATGTTACTGCGTCCAAAACAGATGTGTTTCCGTATCTTTGACTTTAGTTACACCATCAATCAACACAGTGTTTTTGGATCACGGCAGCACCGAAAATGGCATCATCGCCGACGGAAAAAAACTCATCCTGCATGGATTTCTAATCCTGGCGTGATAATCGAGAATCACGAGTCTTCCGCCAGAACTCGAGTTGTTTCGATTTTAAATGCCCAGCTTGCTGATGGCTTCCGGTCATCTATAAGCTCATCAAAGGGATTGGCTGAATCCTCAACAGTGGGCAATAAGGGCAGTTGTTTTCATAAATTGTTACCTGATCAAAATTATTTCCACTTACATCATCGCTAGAACGGGAAGAAATGCTTTATTCGTGGCTGTGACTTCGTCTAATGGGCGAGCGGGACCGAGATGGCCTGCGGCGATAATGGGAGTAACCCGGCGAAAAGAACATCCACTTTGTTAGGGAGCGCAGCCATGAATTGTCATAATGCGTTAAGTGCCAGGTTCTCAAACGCACTGCTATCAACCATACCTTTGTATTTGTCGGTACGGTAACCGCCATTTTGTTTGTTGTCGCCCGCGTTGTTGTTTGTTGTTGTAGATCCGGCATGGCTGCCGTCATCTTGTATGGCGATCCTCAGGTAAAGATGAACTCGATGAACAGTTACCGGTCTCATGGATTCCGGTGGGCTGAGTCCCATTACTGGTTCACCTTTGAATGCTTAGTCTTAATGGAATCACTCAAATGGGAGGACAAACTGTTCCCATGACCTCCCTTATTGTGACCCTTACCGCTATTAGCTTGTTTGTTTTGGTTGTCCGGCTTTGAGATCGGTGTCTACTGACTGTCTGTCTTGGTAACCTGTGTCTTTTTTTGATAATATTGCGACAAATCTAGATCAGAGAAAGTCGTTGAAAAAAAGAGCTGAAAAAGCTTCCTTGGTTGACAACTCACGGAAGAAGAATGGAGTTGGGGCACGATGCGGTTACCACAGGCATTTTCTTTACCTGTAAGCGTCTGCGCCCTCCCCCCCCCCCCCCTTTCCGGTTTTCAAGTTGGCACTTGGAAAATCCTGTGAGTGTCCGTGGCTCGACAAGAGGCCCAATCCTAATGTTAAACAGCTGCCACCGCAGTCCGTAATTGAATTCCGTTGTTGTTTCTGTGTACATTACATTGTATTTTTTTGTACTGATTATTAAGGGTGCACCGATACCGGTACTGGATCAGATCAGTTACCGATGTTTGCAGTATCAGTATCGGTTTGGCAACAGCAACTTTCGCAGAAGTATCGATAACTCTGGATGGAACCGTTAAGAGATTATGACATTCGGTTTGCGACGTTTTAGTCAGGAAATTACTAAGGATCTTTGTAGCTATGTTCTAACTCTGGGTTGCTACTAAACAAGTTTTTAAATAGCAACCTTTAATGAAAAATTGGGAATACAATTTTGGGTATTGGTATCCGTATCGGTATTGGCAAAATTTGTAAAACTGGCTTAGTATCGGATCGGTAAAGTTGGTATCAGTACACCCTTACTGATTATCGTAAATTGCATTTTAAATGCCCATGAGCTAATATAGCAAATTTGACAAAAATCGGGGAGGACGTTAAATCAAACATAACCCATTTTCTAACCTTCTGTTCAGGGAGAGCATTTACTCCATCATGGAAAAGTCTGCGATTATGCGATCATATTTCGTGTTCATGATCTGGAATGAATCTAGCTAATTAAAAGATGTCACATTGCTTACTTTGAAAATTTGAGTCCATGTTTACATCTTTTACGCTTAGATTTCAAAGGCAAGGGTATTGGGACGAATAATATCTTTTCTTTTGAATTTTAGGCGTATAAGACGTAAATGTGAATCTAACGTTAATGCAATGCCTTTATTCTTCTTTGTTGGCAAATTTAGTTTATTAGATTGTCACTTCTCCGAAACCAATATGTGTCACATTTATAGCCACACAATCGTTCGAAACTATAGGATTGGAGGCGATTTTACGCGGAAACTGCAGCAAAAGTGCTTATCTTCCGTCCAAGAGAGAGACCTACGCTTCCTGACACCTTCTTGCGGTCTGGTGCAAACTTATCTAAAATGGTAATGCAAATGAATGGGATTACCGGTCGTGAATCACATTGGTTAAAGTTTATTTCATTAATGTGTGAGGCTTTTAATTAAGTTTCCAACAGAATAACAATGATTTAAGGATAGGGTGTTAACCCCCCCCGTTTCATAATTATTAATTTGGAGCATATTAATGGGGTTGGGCACTTGCTCCACCAGGAAATTCAATATGCGATTTACGGTAATCAAAAACATTAGAAATTGTGCAAAAGTCTGCAGTTATAATTCAGCTTACGGTATTTGCAAAAACGTATTGTACGGTAACGTAATCACCAATAATTCCTTAAATTCAACACGGCAAGCCATTATTTGTTGTATTTGGACGGAAAGCCAAGGCTCAACAAGAATTAAATAAATACAGATGCAAACCTATTTACGTTGCCTTTTGGACTTATATGTCAGACTGCCTGAGCAGGGAATTGAACCCACGGCCTTTGAAACCAAAGGCCAAAATCCTACCACTGAGCCATATTGACAGGCCGTGTCAGTATGGTACCATCCACGTACATGAGTACAGTCATAAGGCATTATTGAGCTACCATTAATCTATCCCTTGCTTATAAATCAATTGTAAAATTTGGTGACTAGAAGTTATTCTGTTGCAATCCTAAGACTATACAACGTGTATCACATGTCGAATTCAATTGGTGCTTTTACTCCTCTCCTAAAATACTTACCTGTATTTTCTGCTTTCCATGTTTGGAAATGCTTTCCGTCCCAAACCATTAAACTTAATGTGCTCTAGGTTCATGCCTCCGCGCTCCCTGGAGCCCATAGCCCTATTAGGCCGAGCTCCTTTCTCCCGCATCACAGTTTGTTTGGGACGCGACACGGAGTGGTCGCGCGTTTTCCGTTTCGGACAATTTATATGAATACAGGAGTTAGGAAACTCGTATCTTGCCCCGGGAAGAGTGGTAGGAAGTGTGGACATCGATTAAACCCGGCCGATCCACATCTGTTCTGCAGGTCGTGCAGGATTTGTGATTTCGTGACATTTCAATGTGATGTGTGTGCGTTGGTGAACCCCGACCTCGTGGGTGACATTACAGCAACATGGCAACGATCGGCCGATCGTAAAAGACATAGGAAACTTAAAAAGGAGAGGGAGGCTACGGCGACAGCGAAATCTAGAGCAATTATGGAGACACAAGATGATGTTTCAGTGATTTCGGGAACTACCGGGCATTCGGATTTTGATGTCCAGGACCTTGACAACCCGCCATTGGTCGAGGAATTCGACGTAACGGAATTTATTGCGAACTCGGTGGCTTCCGAATGCGGGAAAATTCTGGAAGAAAATGCTAAATTTCAAGCTGAAAGCGCTATACAACAGGAGATTATCATCAACAAGAAGGTACTTTCGACGTTTGAACGTTATTTTGGTGATGCCGAGGAATTCAAAGAGAAATTAAAACTGCTCACGGTGCCGACCCGACTGGAAACGACTGGATCGGTAAGCGTAGAACAAAGGGCGCAGTTTGAAGCGGAAAACGACAACGTCAGTCATACCCCGCAGTCGTCACCACCCCGTTTATGCGACAAGCTCAAACATAAGTCCGTGATTAATGTTGTAGTGTCGCCGAAACGGCGTTGTGTTAGTGACGTGGTGGAGAAAACGACTGGTGCGGCTTGCCCGGGTCGCCCCCTATCGGCGGCCGCCCAGTCGCTGTCGCGAGACGGCAGAGACGATGCTCAACCTCCGTGCACAAACGTGTCGGGGGGAGGGAGCACGGCTGGGAAGCAGTCGCTGACGCTGTCGCCCATGCAGTCGGGCGGGCAGTCGTCGACGATGTCGCTGTCGGGTGGCCAGCAGGCGCCATCGGCGAGTGGACGATCGGTCCCGTTGGAGCAAACACGTGCGCTGCTACAATCATATGATAACTGGAGTAAAGTGAATCTGCCTTTAGGAGTGAACCAGCCATTGGGAATTAATCAGCCAATTGGATTTAATCAACCAGTAGGGACTAACCAGCCTTCAGAATTTATTCAGCCTTTGGGAGTTAGTGAAAATCAGTGGGGCAGTGCGGGAGCCCAGTGGCAAAACAATTTAGGGTACCCACCGTGGCAACAACAGTGCGGTTGGCCGCAGTACCAGTGGGCTTCTAATTCGAGTTGGTGTCAACCGTGGAATGGGCAGCCTCTGCCCCCACCCCCACCTCAGGAGAGGGGGGGGGGATGCGGAGGAGGGTGCTGAAGTAATAGATGAAAACCCTCAGGACTTGGGCCTAGTGCCCGAGACGGGGGGTAGTGATGGAATGAGTGAAGTTAACTTGTTGGTTAAGGAGCGGAACCCTACGGGGGATGACATGGAAGAAATTGAGTGGAAATGGGTAGTGGGGGAAGTGAATGCATCATTACCCGAGCTATTCTGCCCCAGAGTAGCAGCGCCAGTGCCAGCAGCAGGGGAACCCCCTGCATTCTCATTCGCAAACAAGGACAGGATCATGAAAGACCCTTTGAACCTTCCACAATCCCAGATGCTGTTCAGACAGTTATTAGTGAATGGTGGAACACTGAGGGAGAAAGGGAGAGTTCTGTCGGCGTCAGGGCCCCTCCCCCCACCCGATTTGTCTAAAGGTACTTTCTTTTTCACAACCACTAATGCAGGAGCACCAAAATTAACCAGGTACAAGACGTTTGAAGAGACCGAGTATGTTCCAGCCACAAGTAATATGGAAATGGATTCATCGCTACAAAAGGCGGCGATTTTCAAAATCAACGCGTCACAATTTGAGGAAGAGGAGAAGGTTTTAAGGGCCAGTTTGAGGGCCACTTCTACTGCGGATTTAGTGTATGCAGCGGCCAATGCTAAGCTGAGGTCATTCCTTGAGGCCCCACCTGATGTCAGAGACGTCAAGGAAGTTGAGGACACAGTGAAGCTCATGCGTAAGGCATCTGAATTTCACTCGGATGCCATCAATTGGGGTACGAGGTCGTTGTTTAATTCTGTTCTGCATCGACGTGATGCGTACCTGAATGGAGCGAACATTGGGATGTGTAAAGACACGTTGAAGAATTTAAGACTTTTGCCTATACACAAGTCTAGTCATCTTTTCAATGGCCAGCTGTTGACGATCGCCCCGGAGGTGAGGGACAAGATCAAGCCTCAATCTCAAGGGACTCCACGGATGCGTGGTCTCAACATCCACAGGGGCTTGGTGGTACAGCGGCCCTTTCGAGGGGGCGTCGGCATGTCGTCAGGAACGGGGGGTGCCAACGGAGGACAAGGTCGGCAAGCAACCACCACCAGACTACCAGCGAACACGGGCAGGGGTCAAGGAGGACGGGGCACCTTCCCTAGGATTAGAGGAAGCAGGAGGCCACCCATCACAAGGAATTGACTGGGGAACGCAGTACTCTCCCCCCCCTCTTCATGGCCAGGTGGGAGGGAGAGTACAACGACACTGGAGGATGTGGAGAAGGGTCACGGAGGACAGTTTCGTTTTAAACATCGTAAGACACGGTTATATCCCGTCGTTCGTGCGGCCACCGCCCCTCTCGACGGAACCCCCACCATGGCTAAAGGCCAGGAGCGAGTCGCTCGAGTTCATCAGGGAGGTGAAATCACTTCTGGAAAAAGAAGCGGTGGAGGTGTGCCAGGAAGGAACACTGGGTTTCTTCAGCCCGGCGAGGGTAGTCCCCAAGAAGAACGGGGGAAACAGATTAATCTTCAACCTCACCCATCTGAACAAATATATCTCGAACGAACATTTCAAAATGGAGACATTGGCTTCGATCAGAGAGTCGCTGAGGATTGGAGACTTTGCAGCAACAATAGACTTGGAGGACGCCTACCTCCACATCCCACTGCACCAGTCAGTGCGGCACTACTTCCGGCTGACATGCCAGGGAGTGTGTTATCAATTCAAGGTACTCCCCTTTGGACTATGCACAGCTCCAAGGATCTTCACCATGGTGATGAGGCCAGTGTTAGGCACCTTGTACCAATGGGGCATCCGAGCGTTCGGCTACCTGGACGACTGGCTGTTTGTAGACCAACGCTGTGCCCAACTCACGAACAATATTCACAGGTGCCTCAAACTTTTACAAGATCTGGGGTTAGGGGTCAATTGGGTGAAATTACAATTGATGCCCACGAGACATTTCGAGTTCCTCGGGGCCAATTTCAATTTGGAGACTTTTGTTATACGGCCTGCGGACGCAAGAGTGGACAGAGTCTTGGCGGCCACACATGGACTCCTAACCAATCGTTCGACGACAGCTCGGGAGCTGTCAGTGATCATCGGCATCCTCGACTCGTGTGCGACGCTGGTCCCTATGGGGGCGTGGAGGACCCGCCCCCTACACTGGTTTCGGAAGAGGGAATGGAAACCAAGGAAGTCTTGGGAGGATGTGCTCTCATTGGCCCAACTCCCAGTAGCAGAAACAGCTTGGTGGATGGTAAGGGACCATCTTGTGCAAGGGGTGCCTGTCGACACACCTGCGACGGACTGGCTGTTGATGTCGAATGCGTCCCTTTCAGGGTGGGGTGCGACATTAGGGACAGAACAGTCGGCGGGTGTATGGGACCCACAGGAGGCGGAGCTTCACATAAATGTGCTAGAGCTCAGGGCCATTTACCGTGCACTAGTTCATTGGCAGGAAAATGTGGCAAACTGTGTTGTGACGGTGCTGTGCGACAATACGGCGGCAGTAGCGTACGTGAAGAGAGGGGGTGGGGTACGCTCCTCCTCACTGTACGAAAAAGTAGGCCACATCTTCGGACTTTGTCTACAGTTGAACGTTACTCTTGTCCCGCGCCACATAGCGGGAAAGCTCAACGTACTGGCCGACGAGCTGTCCAGGGGAGGATTACCCCCAACAACGGAGTGGCGACTTCATCCGGAGGCGTGCCAGCTCCTGTTTCTGAAGTGGGGGACACCTCTAGTAGACCTGTTTGCGACGAAAAGGAACGCCCAGCTCCCCCTGTACTTCTCTCCCTTCCCGGACGAGGGAGCTCTAGGGATGGACGCGTTCAGCTCGGACTGGACGAACCTGAGTGCTTACCTGTTCCCCCCCTTCCGGTTGTTACAAGAAGTGCTGAACAAGGTAAGGAGATCTCCAGGCAGATTCATCCTGGTGGCCCCATGGTGGTCCGCTGCTGCATGGTTCGTGGATCTCCTGGAAGCAGCCAAGGAAGCCCCGGTGGAGCTCCCGAGGTGGAAAACCCTACTCACACAGAGGAGAGGATCGGTGACACACCCAAAACCAGAGGTACTCCATCTTCACGGGTGGCTACTTTGAAGATCGAGCTCGGGAAGAAAGGTTATTCCAAGGAGGTGGCTGCTTCCGTCTTACAGTGTATTCGGAGTTCGTCGGTGGGAGTGTACGAAGGGAAGTGGAGAGGGTGGGTCGAGTGGTGCCTCACCAAGGGGGTGGAACCATGTGACCCCTCTGCACAGGACGTGTGGGGCTTCCTAGAGGATAGGTTCAAGAAGGGACTTACACCTTCTACTATCAAAGGGTATCGTGCGGCGATAAACTCGGTGCTTTCGATGATTGGAAAACAGGAGATTGTTTCAAATAACGTGATCTCTAAGTTAGTGCAGTCGTTTACAATTCGTCGTCCACGAGTGAGACGATTATGCCAACAATGGGACCTCCAGAAAGTGTTGTGTTTTCTCTCAGGACCGGTGTTTGAACCCCTTTCTAAGGCATCATTCGAAAGAGTTACAGTAAAGACGGTGTTTTTATTGGCATTGGCAACTGCGGCTAGACAAGGTGAACTGGCCGCGTTGGCCAGAGGAAGAGATTTTCTCAGATACACAAGCGACTGGTCGAAGGTATCATTTTTACACCCACCTGGCTTTAGAGCAAAAACCCTCAAACCAGATGAGAAACCCAAACCATTGGTGGTGGAAGCGTTGACCAATGTGCTGGGGAAAGAGTGTGGTGAAAGGGTGCATTGCCCTGTACGGGCACTCAAACACTACCTAGCGGCATCTAAGGACGCGGTGGAAAGCAATTTCTGTAAGGAGGGTAAGAACCAAGGACACAGACCCTTATTTGTGAAACTGGCGGACGATGGTTCGCCTACAGACGAACCAGTATCCCCTGGCTTGATAGGCAGGTGGATCTGCAAAGCCATCAGGGAGGCATACGCTGGGGAAGACGAGCGCAAGGTGGGAGAGGGTGTGAATGCCCACGAGTTGTGGGCCATGGCAACTTCGTGGGCATACTCAATGGGCACCACATTAGAAGAAGTGATGGAGGCCGGCAGGTGGAAAAGCAAGACGACCTTCATTTCACACTATTTGAGAGAAGTAAGAACAACAGGACAGGCTAGTGGAAGTAAATAAATAAATAAATAAATAAATAAATAAATAAATAAATAAAGTCAATAAAGTCAACCCTTCATTGCTGCGGGACGGGTGATTAGGAAGTAGAGGTAAGATTAGTGCTAGATTTTTCTGGGCATCCGTGAAGGGTGTTCAGGCGATTTAGGTTCATGCATATGCGCGGGTTCGACGCCCCCTTGACAGGATGACAAATTCTGCAGAATATACAGGTAAGTATTTTAGGAGAGGAGTAAAAACGGGGTTTTACCCCTAAAAATAGTTTTTACTTATCCTAAAATACTTACCTGTGAGGACCCTCCCACCTCCCGCGTCGAACCGTGCTCTGGTACGGGGAGACAAACTGTGATGCGGGAGAAAGGAGCTCGGCCTAATAGGGCTATGGGCTCCAGGGAGCGCGGAGGCATGAACCTAGAGCACATTAAGTTTATTGGTTTGGGACGGAAAGCATTTCCAAACATGGAAAGCAGAAAATACAGGTAAGTATTTTAGGATAAGTAAAAACTATTTTTAGGGGTAAAACCCCGTTTTTAGCCGTTGGAACACGGCCCATGCAAGTGTTAATGAAGAAAACTGACTGAAAATCTCTAATTAAGGCTGGATTCGTTTGTGTTTGAATGTAAATAACCTATATGTTCATTTGCCCTTCCTTCCATATCGTTCCTTTCGTTCTCAGATTCTTGTATTCTCAAAAGACTTGTCTTTAATGTGGACTGTCTACATCATCGACTACTCTTTACTGTTTTAGAATGTGTGTTTTAAGAACACACATTACTTTACTGCTTTATGTGTGTTTTTAGAATGTGTGTTTTATGTGTTTTAATATTTTAGAAGCCTTTAGTTGGAGGTTCAAACCTGTATATCTTATTCTTAGAATTTGTGCAACTGTTGCTGGATCTTATTGTGTCAAATCTGGTACCAGGAGGAAGCTACCAAAGACGTCAAACATGTCTTGACCTTCTCCAATTACTACTTGAACTTTTGAGTTCAACACCAGATTTACACAAACGTAAAGGTACGGTACCCGGTAAGTCATTTTTTGTTTGTATTATCAACAGTATTATTGTAGTTGGCAATCTATGTATTAAGCTCTTGGCGTATAAGCCATACCATCATTCTTGTAACATAAAAAGAAAATCTTTTCTGTTAGGGTGGCACCCATCTTTGCTTTTGTATTCTTTAGTGTGTTGGGTGCTGTATCGAAAGTAAAATATTGTTTGTAGCTTTGTGGAGATATTTGGAGAGAGTGCATTTTTTCCTAAAAAATATTTATTGTTTGGCAATAATTATTTTATTCACTTTGATGTTAACCTAAGGTTTCAGTCCTGCCTTGCGTTGAGTTAAGTAACTACTTATGATAGCATCAGGAATAGTGTCTACATGCTCTTGCATGGATTATTTCACACCATTACAAAATGGACAATGCGTGCAACTCCCACTGCATCTAGAATTAATGGGAGTTGCACATATTGTCCATTTTCTGATATACAAAACATGATGTACAACAACCAATAGCCATAAACTCAACAAAAAGTCACAAGGATGCTTACAAAGAAGCCCGTGGAGAGACATAGAAGAAAAGATTTTATCCCAGATACTGCCCCAACTAAAATTTTTCCTTTTATTGTCTGCTCAAGACAAATTCTTGACTAGGGAGTATGATGATTGCACGAACGATATATACTTTGTTGTTAAAGCCACTACTCTGTACTGTAAAAATGTTGAAATATTTGTCAGGTACAGTAGAACCTCAATCAGCCGAACTATTTGGGACCAAGGGGTGTTCGGATAATCGAATTTTCGGATAATCCAATTTGCATGCAAAACAAAGCAATAAAACTTTTAATTTCGCTCAAAATTAGTGCTAATGACTGTTATGTGTATGTACAAGACTGCTGAAAGAAAATTTTGTATTGAAATGCTGTTAGGTTGCAACTTCCCCTAACCAGGAATTACTCAATGACCTTTTCTCAAACATAGTTTATTGCTTGACAGAGAGCACATTACAACGCTGCCACCTTCCACGGTTGGCGCAACCGGAAGAGAAAGAAGGAATTACAAGACGTATACAAGAGCACTGAGGGCAAGGCCCACCGAGAGCCGTGACATGCTCCCCCTCGACGAGAACAGACCTCCGGGCTGCTACCTGAGAGAAACGAGTTGGTCTTACCGGTCTCGGGAGCATGACAAGATCCAATACAGAACCCAAGACTTTCTAACATCTCTACATCCAAACATGTCCATTCTAACAATCAATCAAATTGGCGTCTACACTCCACCATTACACCTTCAATTGACAAAGTGCATAACTCGCCATCAGACTAAGATAGGGTTCTAGCACCAAGTTTAACATTCCTACAAACTGCCAACAATAACAGTAAAACTTCAGCATAAGCAATTGCGCTTCCCCATAGCCTTTACACCAACTACAAACAATTGCACATGCTTTTAACTGTATTACGAACCACAAACAATTCTACAAACTTGAAACTAATACACAACTTACACACATACTTCGAACCATCGGACAAACTCACAGCTAGCGAATCTGCTAGCCAAACCAACCCCCAATGCCTTCCAGAATACATGCCAAACACCTACAGTTATCCGATCTTCTCAATAGTGTACTGGCGTCCAACCCGAGGTCGACAGGAGCGACAACTCAAGTGACGGTCAGCCCCAAGCCCCACCTCGGTCCACTAGGGCACCAGAGCAGGCAAAGGTTACAACCTCATCCAATCGTGCAATTTCCAATACCATAATCAAACAATTCAACATACCCATCCACTCACATTCCACCAGGCCACCAAGTAAGGCTCAGAGACCAACCTCATCTTCACCTAGTTCGATTCGTACAATCATTCGAAACAATCATTCAATTACTGAACAAGACAGGATAACATGACACTTAGGTGGCTAAATACATCTTAAATCTACTGGATCACCTCCAAATACTGTGAGCAAAGAAATGCAAATTTTTTAATTTCCCCAACCAAAGCAATTCCCAATGCTAAAATCCACATCACAAGCAAGTTACAAAAATTAAGTCGCCGAATAACTTCTACCCCGAATCCACAATTTTCCGTCCACACCAAATCCACACCAAAAGACTTTCTTCCCCAAAATACAGCATCATAAAGTAGCTTGAAACATCCACATGCTGCATTAACATGCTTAGCCATGCAACCAAAACTTGTCTACGGAATCTAGCCTACATAAACCTTGGAGTCTACAGGTCAGGCTCACCAACAGAGGGGTGCTGGGTCAGACAGATCCAAGCTGTCCTAGCCTGGAACTGGGGTATACCAGCCCAAGAGACCAAGCTTGCACCACCCTTCCCTGCCGCCATGGCGTGACGAACAAGAGCAACAGAGTGGTAAAGCCAACAAACCATTCCCCAAGCAAATGATCCTAGCCTGAACGTTACAAACACACCTCCCGTCGCGCAACACGGAGCACAGACGGTCACACAATAAAACTCAGTCTAAAACGGTTACAAAAACAAAGAAACACATGGTTCAGCAAGCATAATACAACGTCATAGGCTACAAGTAGTCAGCGGAAACATTTGAGGACATTCACGGCCACGACTCCAAATTCCAGTCGAACAGTAAATCCCTACATAACAGTGACCACTGAACCACAACAACGACACGTGCAGCTGTGCCCATTACCCTTCCTCAAAAGAATCCTACCCAAACAAACAGGAGGGCAAGGAGGCATTAAACCCTAATTTCAAAATTACACCACAAACCCATTTTTGAAATCTTTCACCAGAAATAGGCTGTAAGGAGGCTCAACGTAAGAGTACGCAAATAGGATCCATCGTAGGCTACATTTTTAAGAAACACTGAATCGTGGAAACCATAATCATCTAAAATTACGGTCAATCGCCAGCGGACGTCGCCAGGGGAAAAAAAACCAAGAAGAAAAAAAATTAAATTCCAATGGCTACATGCAACTGACATAATGGCTGACAGGTGGCGGCACAATAGAGTTTAAATTTTAAAAAAAACTGCTAGGCAGCGATGATGACAAACCGAAACTTAATGCAATTAAAATTCTAATAACCGGTAAGAAATTAAAACCTGATCTAAAAACTGTGTCCATACCGAACAAAAATTGTAACTTCCCAAAAAAGTTTAAAATCACACAGCCACCATTTCAACAACGTTCAACTTGTAACCAAAAAATCTGGGCGGACACATAAAAAGCATCATCACTAGCCTACACAAATTAATCCAGTCGTGAATAGCTGCAGTTTCGTTAACTCTCCATATAGGCTTTAGGCTATACAGGTAAACTGTGCAATTTCACATTTACTTCCCACAGAGTGGAAATTTTCCATATTTCGCTTACTTCCACACTCCAGTAATGAGCGTCAACGTTACAGACTTTTTTGTGCAATTTCACCTTTTTTCGCTGTAGGCTAACATGTATTCTCGCATGTTATAGTGAAACTTACCCTTACATATACTTGTTTTTTATCCACCCGAAGTATAGGACATGTAGGCTAACAATTACCCACCATTTTTCACTTTTTTTCACAGTATATGCTAGTTTCTTATCATTACTTATCATTACCACAAAATCACAACAAACAATCGACCAGACGCATAAAGTAAACCTTTGATCAATTGCGTAGCTTAGGATTTCTTTTGTAATTATACTTACAAAAGTAACAAGCGTTTTCTTACACCGGTCGAGTAACATGGCATATGAGTAGCATACGTATGAGTAACATGACATAGGAGTAACATAGTAGGAGTAGCATGACATAAAAATAAAAAAATAAAATTGTGGTAAGTGTCTGCTCCAAGCTAAGATTCATGGACGGTAGCATGAGCAGGTTCATAAGCGATTACTGGACTTAGAATTTGACTGAGGTATATAACTATGAATATGACTAGGAGTATGATTAGGAATACGACTTGAAGTACAATTTGAAATCTGCCTAGAATCCAAACTTTCCAGTAATACGCTGAGCAACAGGAGAATCAGAAGAAGCCTGACATTAGGCCGAAAATTAGTAAATTTTTAACCCTTAACGTACTTCGGTAACTAGGTCGTACAAATCTTCAATTACCATCGGGGAGAAAATGTTACAACCGATGCATCAGGACGTTTTGCTGATCAGTTATCTACTCAAAATCACTTTGGTAAATCTCCATGCTACAAGTAATGATTTCTCAAAAATAGTAGTAGGTATATACGTTACACTAACGAGTAGTAAATGATTTTTTCAAATCTAGCAAAAGATATATGTATGCAAAACACAGGAGATACTGATCACTGCTACAGTACAAGCAATCAAAATAGCCATGGTTTAATATTAAATGTATTGGTTAAAAAATATGAAACGCTGGTAGGTAGACAACGACGAAGAAAAAAAAAAGTATGCAACAGTAACGGTGAATCAGCGATCCGAAAACTTTCCAGCACAATACCATGGCTAGATTTCAGAACCAACATCAATAGGTACTATAGAATCAGGTATGGACGAAATCAGGTACAAAAGATATGTAAAACGACTAGCGATTGTAATCCGGTACAACCAATCACTCGGCCTAAGCCCAAAGGTTCCATAGGCAACGGCACTACTACTGAGGTAAACAAATACAGCAGGCCGAAGTTACAAGCAAGTTACTCGGCACGTGTATCCGACGTGACGCCGGGGCGATCGTTGGGTCCCACTGCAGGCATCTGGTTACGTCGAACCGGAGTCGGAGCTTCACAAGTTTCTCTTCCACTCTATCGCGCTCTTCTTGATTCACTGAGTGACGGAAATACGGTATAGTAGGGGCATATATCACCCATTCATCTTGCAAGGACGTCATTCTAAAATTCGCAATCCGTGGCTTGGCGGCGGCTAACTTCGGAGTGATTGTCATTCTGGGCGACAGTCGACGAGTCGCTGCTTCCAGCCCGAGCACATCCAAGCCTGCATGAAAGCGGTCCAAGTCTGCGGAAAGAGCCAAATCCATTGTAAGCGCTACTAAAGCCACTTCCTAATGCTGAATAAACAACTTCGAGCTTGCACTCGGCGACAAGAAAATGGCGTCAAGCCGACATCTGTTTCAGTTTGAGTGCCGACGTTGGTAGCTGAGAATTCCACACGTTTTAGAGGCACATTGTCAATGGGACGGTTCGTAGTCTGAGGGTGAATGGTCAACATCATCACACGGTCCATTTTTCTTTTTACCAGCCGGGGGTATAGCACTGATGCGGCAATCGGGAAACTAAACCAGTCATTGGCAATTGACTTTCAAACCATCCGTCCGTCTTGAAAGTTTTGCTGTAGGGATGGTAAAGCAAATTGCGAAAAGTCAAGTCGCATCCATCGCGATAGCGCCTTCTTTCTTCGCCTAGATTCTTTAAGTCTCTGGCATGGCCGTGGCTAACAGTGAGATTGAAACGTGTTGCTGAACGTGCAAGGCGACGTTTTTCCCCCCAAGACATATTGGCTAGGACGCAATACAGCTCATCATCGTCCCAGTTTAGAACCGTGGTAGCGGTCGGCACCATGGTATTGTCATTATCAACAACCGCTGAAAAAGCCTTAAAATCCCGATCGACGGTATCCGACCAAGAGTTTTGGGTGTTAGGAACTGCATGAGCGTTAGTATGTGACGAAGCACGAATACGTGGCGCCGATGACAAAGTATTGTCGAGAACTTTCTTAACCGCACCTCGTGGTGACGTCATTGTGCAAAACGTGATGATAGAAACCGGCGGGGCGGGAACCGTTATACAACGCAAATCGGGCTGGGTCCAATTTCCAACAAAATGTTCAAATTCTACTTACACCTAAAGGTCCAGGTACGAAACAGGGTTGACGGGCGCCACTTGTTAGGTTGCAACTTCCCCCAACCAGGAATTACTCACGGCCTTTGCTCAAACGTGTTTATTGCTTGACAGAGAGCACAGTACAACGTTGCCATCTTCCACGGTTGGCGCAATCGGAAGAGAAAAACGGAAGTTACAAGACGTATACAAGAGCACTGAGGGCAAGGCCCACCGAGAGCCGTGACAATGCTTCCAGAAGCAGAGATAAAGGTAAGGACAAATTCCTTGTCTGAAAATCGGCAAATTTCTTACTATTTTTCAAAAATGGGAGTTCGGATAGTCAGGGTGTTTGGATAATTGGGGTTAGGATAATTGACGTTCTATTGTATAGCGCTTTCTATCGGTTTTTAAACGGATTCAGTCAGTCAATCTCTCGGTTTGGTACATGATCGCTTTTCAGTTGTATTTTCGGAAACTTTTTTTTATAAATAAGGACATGTAATTTCCGCGATAATACTAGGCCCGATTTTGTGGTGAGTTTTGCTGCGATGAAGGTGTAATTTTGTGGGATTTCGGTGCAAATTTGCAGTGATGGGTATGGCAGCTGAATTCGATAATGGTATCCGCTTACTCGTATATTAACAACATTTATGGTAGAAAAATTTCCAACGGAGCATTAAAATATGGGTCCACAATTGCAGCCCAACTTTGTAACATAAATACGTATTGCGTCGGTGATAACTGCCTCCGGAATTTCATTCCCAGTTGCTAGTTCTCAGTTATACTGGCTTGTTTTTCATTAAATTTATTTCATGAAAAATAAAACCATTTCGTGGTAAATTTTGCGCTATTTTTTGGAAATTTGTAGTATTTTGCGACATTTACTGAATTTGCGATAATTAATTGGGTGTTTTTGCTTCAGTTAGTGGTTGGTTTATCTACCAATTCAAGAATAATTTTTTTAACTCATTTAGGGAAAATGTTGCAAAATTTGCGATTTCGCAAAATCGCAGAAATTACATGTCCTTACTTATAGACCCTCTTGTAATGCTTCTCCGTTGCCCGGAGGTAGATTTAGGGGAGGGAGAGCTATTGATGAGTTCTTGGTGGGCCTTGTCGCAGTTAACACTGTTTGGTCCAGTCGCCACCAAGCGTCACTTGTTCACGCGAGTTGATGGCGGATGCTGGCAGTATGACAATGAATGGGGCGCCCAATTTTAGAACTTTTATGGGTAATAAAAGCTGGAATCATCATCTAAACCTGACTAAGTTTATTAATGGCAATGCAAAAAACCGGTAAACGGCGTTGACAGTGATAATATTCAGACATATTAAATTATATGAATACACTAATATCACCTCCAAGAATGTTTCTACAACAGTCCACTTAAATTTTCGAAAAAGAAAACACCGTTCCTCTTGGCGGTGATATTAGTGTATTCATATAATTTAATATTAGTGGCAATCCCACGACAGGCAGCTAAAAGGAGGCTTGTAGTAGATCTTCAACAAGTTCGTGGATTCCGCATCCTTCAAGATGGAGACCCTGACGTCAATCAGAAATTCAGTGCAGAGAGTGGAGTTTCCAGTGTTGGTGATCCACCTGGACAACTGGCTTCTCTGGAAAGACATTGCCAAGATCAACACAGATTTCGACTAAACTCTTCAGCTTCTATTTCTTCCTAGGATTCGGCATAAAGTGGAAAAAGTCTCATTTCCTCCTGATATCGTCATTCTGGGGTGCTGCCTTCAATCTTGACGAGTTTACCATCTGCCCATTCAAAAAGAAGATCTTGCGCATCAAGGTATAAATAAGCCTTGAACCTTCTAGGGACACAGAACGTCTCCATGAGTCCTCTGCAGGCTCCTTGGACTCCTTGATGTAGCAACGGATCTGGTCTCGTGTGGAAGACAAAGGGTACGACCTCTTCATTGGTACCGCAAGAAGCATTGGATCGAAGGGACAATCCATACCTGACAAGAATTTGAAAGTCCTCAGACTTTCCCACGAGGGAAGTTCTCTGGTGATGCAACGTTCCTAAAACTGCCCAGGGTGTTCCCATTCATGAGGAAGCCCTACTAGTGACTGTCTTCACCGACGCCTCCATGGATGGCTTGGGGAGCCCACACCTCTTCCAGCACAGCACAAGGATCATGGACGAAAGAGGGGAAATCTCTCTTAAATTCCCCTATATAAATAGAATATTCTGGAACTTCGGGCAGTTTACCTAACCTTCCAGGAATTTTAAGAGGAGGTAAATAGCCAACCCATTCTGGTCCTCAGGGACAACACCGCTGATCTGTCCTACCTGAAGAAATATGGAGGAACACACTCGAAGAACTTGCACATTTAGGCATCAATGATTTTCTAGTTTGCTATAAATTTGGACATCCGAATATCTTCTGTGTAAATTATGGGGTACCGATATGTTATTGCGGACATACTATCAAGAAGAGACAAGATTCCACAAATAGAATGACATTAAAGAACACCGTACGCCAGAGTATATTTTCCTTATAGGGCTCACCCTTCATGGATCTCTTTGCAACTCGAGAGAACCGGAGACTTCCGAACTCCTTTTCTGGACCCGGAAGCATAGGATCGGACCCTCTGACATCGTGTTGGCAAATGATTTTTGCATATCTCTTCGCTCCCTCCTTGCATTGTTCTTCCTCCCATCCTCGAGAACACTGCAAAGACGGAGGGAATGTTCATTCTCATAGCTTTAGACTGGCCAACCCATCCCGGTTTGTACCACTTTTGGAACTACTCATCAATTTTCCAAAGAGGCTTTTCCTGAAGGAAGACCTGGTAACGCAAAGAAGTGGACAGATTATACAAAAGTCACTACAAGCCCAGCCTTCATGCCTTGCTCTTATCCTCCAGTTAGTCCAAGCGGACCCCTTTCTGAGCAAGTTCCCAACCAGATTGCTTGCTACCACCACGGAAGTACCCGCAAGATATACAAAGGCAAATGGCTTCGATGGCATTATTGGTGATGCGGAAACAAAATCGATCCTTGGCTCCATCTCTAGCCCATCTGACCGATTTTCTAAATCCTCTGTTCTCATTCGGTA
>JAHWFP010219453.1:9446-23417 GCA_023313725.1 Lithobius niger
CACCAATCCTCATGCCAATTTGTCAATTTAGTTTGTAATACAGTAGAGTGTAATCAGCAGCTGGGAAATAACACAAATAAGAGCACAACGGATTTTTATTTTTATTTACCAAGACTTCTAACAAGACGGCTATCTTTTTTCCACCAAACCCCAAGCATTCCTTTGCTCTGCCGACACTTTCTTAACAATAGGGAGTTTTTTATTTGTACGCATGTCTACAATAATACGTCTTATTGACGTGTCGAAAAAATTGAGCTGCGAAGTGGGTGATAGACGCGGGCTTTTTTTTTTTCTCCCCGGCGTCTCTACATCACTTGCCCGGAAAAGCTATAGGTTTAACGCGCCTTGCATGAGACGTGTAGCAATTTAGCAAAACGTTACAACACTCCAGTAGCAGCCACTGCACACTTTCAGGATTGCGTGTTAGTTCTATACTCTCCAAATTCACTCACCCTGGATTCGAAATACTAGACGACGTTTTAAACATCTCCAGAGCTTGACGGTGTTAAGTTTTACCGCGCTTCGCTAACGGAGTCAAATTCGACGCCATGTCTGGGCTCGATTGAACTCGCTGTTGGCAAGGTGCACCTATCCTACTGGCAAAAAAGCGCGATATTCGACGAACGCCGAGTCATTCTTTCAGTGGCCGGACTCTAGCCAGGGGTTTAATCTGAATTGTAGGTGATCTTTCTTCGCCTTAAGAGTAATCCCTTGCATGGAACTCGTTGAGTGACGATATTATTTCGGCCCCGTTGCTTTCCATCTTTCGGAAACTTCTAATCAATTGTGATCTGAGGGCCCACTTACTACGCCCGGAAAACGTTCCGGAACATATTACTTAAAAGTTTACCAGTTAATCTTAACATCCACGTGCATATTCCGCAAATGAAAACGGATTATACAAGAGGAGGATTTTAAGTTTTTCATTTTGTAAAATCTTGGTATGCTATTTAGTGGTCCCTACTGGACCCTTTCATTTCCATTTTTCTTTTTATCTGGAGCAAATATCATTATTACAATTGCAACAACTCAAACAACCACGATGATTGCCATCATGTACCGTAAAAACCGTGGTAGAGGCTCAAATATCGGATACAGTTGAGAGATTCCTTTTGGGATTAGAACTTGGTGGCAGCCTTTTTTTTTTATGACGATTGCACCACTTCTTAAAGGTGCCTCTTCACCGACTGACAGGATGGAGCATCTAGCGCCTTCTACCATTATTTAGTTCTATACGTAGTGCTTGATTTCAACAAGCGAAGGAATGCGCAAAGAAATTTCGTTTCACACGACAAATAGGCCACGTGCCTCCTTAACTATTGAGTATAAAGTTGGTGCGTCCACGCGCACCAGCGAGCAAGCGGTCATGGTTAACCTCTTGACTTGCTTATTTTTTCTGATAATTCGTCTTATTTTTGTCTTGAGTGCACGTCCAAATCCATAACTCGGTCAAATTTTGACCGATTTTCAAGTTTGAATAAACCATTTTAACCATTTTTTCGAGAGCTATCCATTGGTGCTATTGTAAAGTCAGTAGCTCAAATAGTTTTTGAATTACTTAGCAAAAACTAAAATATAACCAAAAATGGACCTATAAAAACCTGTTATGGAATTCATAGTTGGGAAAAAAGCAACAACCTACATCAAGAAAAATATGATTCTGAATCAGCATTGGCTATGCTATGGAACAAACTATGTTGGTAACAGAGGCCCTAAAGAATCGTGTGTTCATTTATATTGAGTTTGTGAGCCCACAATTGACCTCATATTCAAGCCGCCTTATCATCCCATATCCCTGCACCAACACGAGCAACTATCTACAGGCATCAGATATAAACTTCACTCAAGCATTCTATAACTGATTTCAAGTTTGAATTCTATTGGTGCACTAAATTCATCACTGTGCTGCATGACTACCACTAGCGAAATAATGCTGCAAGTCAAAGGGATAACGATATCACTGTCACATACATGGCGCCAATCTAGCGCGGTTCAAAATAAGCGTTTCAAAACGGTCCATAGCTGGTAAAAAAAAGCGCCCGTGATGATGTTAGGCTCAACTGTACCGCTTGTCTCCTGGTACATGAGGGGACAACAACTTTACACTCAATAATTAAGGCGGCACGTGGCTTGTTTGTTGTGTAAAAAGAAATTTATTTGTGTGTTCCTTATAGTGTCCGCGGCCTATCTTGAGTTCGCCCCAGAACGACACAGATAATCAATTGTATGTTTTTGGTAGCCGAGTGCCTTGTTGATATCCAAGATGGTTACAAAAACAATGGCGGCCATCAATTAATGCCGCTCCCTCCAGGAACACGTAGCCGCTCGTACAATACCTGCATGATTCAAGTTAAACCGCGTACACAATACCTTGCTGAAAGTAAGGGTTAGACAGAACTAATTGCAGCAAATGGCTTAGGCTATCATCTGTTGCAGCTTGTCATTTGGTGGCAAGTAAGAGCAATATACTCACTTCGTTACAGAACGAGCATGCTCTTCAGGAAAGCAACAATAAGTTGCGTTATTTAGTGACGTCATCATCAACTGGGGGCCCCCCCCCAGTTGATGATGACGTCACTAAATACAAGCGGGATGCATGGACAAACAGCGGAGGCAAACAGGAGGAAAAGCTTGTTGTTACTACGGTGGATTGTTGGGACAAACACCAATTTGTTTTCTACACACACAATAGAGCAGTGACACGACGTAGTATTATTGTATATAACTCTATGGTGGAGCCAGTTACTGGGTTAGCTGCAAGGTGCACTGGTGGGGAAAAAGAAGACCGTTTTACTGAAGCCAATGCATGTAAGACTGGATTTCTTAGGCCTAAAACGCACGGTTTCTGTCGATTTGTTGGCAGTTGCTGACAATTTTAAGCAAGTGGAATCTTTATTTTCCAATTACAACCTAAGCAGCATAAGGGATTGGAGAAAATAACGGTTTTTTAAGCCTACGAAATCCACTCTCAAAGGACTGGCTTGACTACAAGTGCCGGTGTTTAACCCACCATTTCAATCTAGTGCCCCTTGCAGGTATCTCTCTTGTAGCCAATATGACGTCACTTGACGCTGCTCTATACTTTCATGAAACCGGAACTTCGGCTTTCCAACAACAGATAAGATACACTACAACCAAGGACGATATACGTTAGCCTGCGCCCATGCCAGTAGCCCATCTTTTCCCGGTTTTCATAAAAGTTTTGTGTGTGAAGGAAAAAAATATTTGTGTGTCCTAATAAACTACCGTACGTTGCAATCACGCAGCTCAAAAATGGCCGACAAACGACAATAAGGAGAGAGAGGGAGGACGAATTTCGTGAAGGTGCATTGTGTATAGCTAACACTTGCCATAAGCGGTTTGTAAAAAATACACGAATTGTTTAGGCAGTTTGCGAGGGTGCAATGTTTATATGCAGGTATCTTAGAACTCCTACGTGGGACGGCTCAATCTCCGATTTCCAGCACCATGTTGTCTGTGCTTCTGAGTAATCCTTCTGTGACGTTACGACGCGACCATTGCGACTGTAAGAATTACTATGGCGCCCCCCCCCCCGGGGGGGGGCCGTCTAAACTGGATCTTCGAAGTGTTGGATAAACATTATTGAAGTAACACGTATATACTTCAGAATTAGAAAACTTGCCTAAAGTTTAAATCTGTCAACTCTTGTTACGGGACAACCATAATCAAATCCGAAACTCGCCAAGAATCCAATTCGTGGACAATTCCTTTTATCCTGAAGACAAGTCGAGGCAATCTGACGAAGTCGGCCCAAGCAACAATCCTTGCCTGAGGGCCTAAAAGACTAAGCCAAAACCAAAACCAAACCCATCCAAACGAGCAAAGCAGAGAGAGAAGGGGGAGAAAGAAAGAGAGGGAGGGAGAACAGCTCCCGTCAGACTGCGAGCCAACAAGAAGAGAAACCACCAGCGCAGCTCCCGAAGAGAACTACAGTGACATCTTAGTAAATCGGACGTCGGCTTCTCAAGCTCGAGCAGCAAAACAATTTGATTTGTCGGCCGACCGAGGCAGACAGGGCGAATCTTCCCTTGTTTGTTGGTCTAGCAAATCACGGGAAAGCCAAGTCAGGGCCATTGATCCCAAAAACTGCAACTGCCTTTTGGATGTTGGGTGAGAGAACGGTGGGGGGAGAGGGCGAGGAACAGAAAGGACGGAGTGGGCATGTTTGGTAGCAGAGTACAGCACGTGCCAAGACGTTCCTGAAGCATGGTTACAAACCGCACTGGAGATGACATCGATGGAGCTGCTAGCATTGCCCCGCACAAGGATAAGGCCAAACGAACACGAAACAGCTTTTATGGAAATTTGCCAGTCCCCTGTCCAGGACAACGCCTCGAAGGCCGGATCGAAAGACCGACCGACAGAGACAGCAGCGAGAGCGAGAGCGAGGCAAGCAGAGAAAGAAGATAAACAAACGGTATATAAACCTCTGGCTGAAATGCAACGCTTACCAGAAAAACTCATAACTCGTGGTGCTGGAGTTAAAGATGAAGAGGTAGGGAGCGAAGGTCAAACGGGATGTTTACTCGCTGAAAAGAAAAAGGCTGGAGAAACCAAAACACCTTGAAGCGGTAAAAGATTAACCACTTAAAAGTAGCTAGTTTTCGTGTGTTCAGGGCTTAAAATGTGCTGTGGGGTGCTTGGACTTGGTGAGTATGTGTGTGTGTGTGCGCGTGTGTGTGTGGGATATTGGGGAGGAGGGGGGGGGGGGTCTCACCCAACCAAAACTTAGAGTCAGAAAACTGGACCACAGTCGGAGGAAAAAAACGGAAAGTGTCAGCGACTAAAAGTTGGCTTTGGAGTTATGGTCGAATGGTGTCGCACTTCTGGTTAAATTTGATAGAATGGAAATAAAACGAACGTCCAGGCTGGAACTTAGTTGACGTCTGGAGTTTATTTTAACATGGCATGTTAAGAAGAAGAAAGGAAGTTAAAAAGGCTTGCCACGACTTACAGAATTTTCGGTGGTTGATGTTTACGAATGTTCGCCTGAAAATCTTCTCGGCTTTAATTCAGCGTAGTCCTAAATTTAAAGGCTCGATCTGCATAAGGCCAGAAGAGCAGCCCCTAAATCGGTCCGGGTTGGCTGAGCAAAACTAGAGAAGAGAAGAAAAACCAAAGGGAAGCCTAGCACGAGAATTTAGGTTCAGGCATGCGTGGGAATTAGCCTTCACACAATTTTATATACAATCTTTAACATTGCATTATATTACATAACAAATTCTTATACAATGAAAGAGGCCACCATATTTCACTGGTCGCCTCGCCCCTGGGGCCCAGTGCAGCGGAAATGCCAGCACTAGACGATCCTGAGGGCTTAAGGTCATCAGACGCAAGACAAGCTTAAGGGGTCAAGTTGATAAACGACAGGACGATGGGGATGAAAAAAAAAATAGTGCAGTTTTACTCCACAATAACAATTTCATCATCACTGGCCAGTGTATCTTCACTCAGCGATATGTATTACACATGCAGCTAGCATCAGCTGGCTCAGATGTCTCTTTTAAAGCTGGCATTTAGTTGTTTTTTTCAAAATTGTGGCTGACGAAGCATCTAATGCAGCCACAGCGGCCATGTTGTCCGTGACACCCAGCAGTGAATCAGAAAAGCACAGGTGGAATTAAGCATTTGTAGCTTCAAAGAAGTGATTTTCTGGCCTAAATGTGCCAATTAGAAGGACTTACACACATTTTTTTTATTCAGAATTTTTTGAAACATACGTAGTTCTGAGTAAGCAGCCTTCAAATTTTATTTTACCTCATTTTTTTGAAATTGTGACTTACACGTTTTTGGCGCCAAGGTCTCCAATTACAGACCAGCTACAAATTTAGACTGGCTACTACAAGATTGAGAAAGGAAATTTACGCTATCAATACATGTATATCATGTGTTTGACATTAAGAATGGTAAATAATATTACATAAATGCTTTATACCGTTACTCTTTAATTTGGATGCAATACGGTATCTTTTTATGCGACGGATGTGCTCTTTTTGAATTTTTTTTTAATCAAGCCATTTTTGACCCGGCTGCAACTAAAGACTGGGCTACAATTAGAGACCAGGTTACAATTAGAGACCGGGTTACAAATGAGGGCCTGGCCATAAATAGGGAATAGCTGCTAATAAAGGTGTGTAAACATGGAAAAAAAAATAATAGTGGTATAAGGTCAACAGATTTTTTGGAAGAAATGGAGTTCCAGTCAGTAATATTAGCGTCGTAATCCCTTCTTCCCCCGACTGGTTTATTGCAAGACGTCAAAACATCAACAAACATGGTCGGCTAACCGTACTGTACTGAAGATGGTTTACTTCATGTCTCATTTCTCTATTTACAACTTATTTACAATTACGACTCTTGTCTGTCAAACGAACTGAATTCGCAATAAGACGGCTGTGTAGCGTAACATTGAACCGTCTTCATTGAATGTCGTTACGCGAGTCTCTTTTTTGGCGCCAAACCAGTTTTTTTTATAAGGTTCTTCCCGCCAAACTGCTCGCAACAATCACTTGCCGTCGAACGCACAACATGTTAAACGCACGTCCCATTGTACCCACTTCAAGTTCTTTCTTCTGCAACAGTTTCTTGTCAGTCGTTTGAGCCGAACAGTCCAATTAGCGAAATTAGGCAGTTCCTTGGAGGTGCTGGCGAACAAGTGCTTTTATATCTGTCGGCCTTGCAGTCAACCCACCTACGCATGAATGAAAATGTGCGGAAGGGCCGAACCTGCACTCCCAGAGATTATAAGCTTGGGAATCGGTATTTGGCGTAGGATGCACGTAAAATAGTCTGGGGAATACAATGGTATTATATTCTGACCGCCACATTTTAAATGGATTTTTTTCAAAGGACTAATAACTGTCAGTGTAGTGGAGTGTCTTGAGAAAAATGTATGCGTGCCTCGTCTGGGAGGTATGTCCCTTTAAGGATTTGGTTTTTCTTTTAATGCAGGCGGTCATCCTACTCTCTATACTTGAGCGTTTTATTGCATCACTATAGAGTGTTTGGACTGGCAACTGATGTTTTTTTTTTACTTTCCTAGTCCGCTGGTGCACAGCAGTAGAAGTGAAACAGAGACGATAGTGCACAGCGAAACAAACAACTACACTGCAAAAATGACGTTGTGAGTTACAAGTCACCTACATAATCCTAAAACTCCTTATAAGGACGCTCAGGGTATTATAACGAGGTTTTAGGCGTTGTAAAGCACAACGTCTACAAACGCAACGTCTAAAATCAGCCTTCCAAGGACGAATATTTGTAGATGTTGCGTGTTTAAACGTCTACAGAAGAGGTGTTGTAAACCACAACGCCTATGCATGTTGTAAACCACAGCATCTGTAGGCGTTGTAAATCAAAACGTCTATAGGTGTTGTAACCTACAATGTCTATAGGTGTTGTAAACCACAATGTCTATAGGTGTTGTAAACCACAACGTTTATAGATGTTGTAAACCATTACGCCCACGTTTTGTAAACCACAGCATCTGTAGGTGTTGCAAACCAAAACGTCTACAGGTGTTGTTAACCACAACGCCTAAAACACCTAGCAAGGCACTGAATGACGTCACAAATGTAATTATGAGTAAACGTTCTGTTTAACAAAATACGTCAAGGATGACTTTTTAAGTTTTAGATATTTTGTTATAGTCCATCTTTGAAAAGATTTTCAGTCTTTGGCTGATAATACTGTCGACTAAATTTGTGTTTTTATACCAGTTTGGTAAAGTTAAATTGCGCCTAAATTTTATTGTTCAGTTAAGTTTTTGGTAATAACTTAATAATGCCAAAAAAAATTACAGTCCTTTAGTTTTACAGCCAAACTGCAGACTTTAGGCTATGACTGGATTTGTAAAATTGCTTATGTTTTTATTTTTATATTGCGTTAAAAACTGTAGTTCAACCATTTCTGCGAAAACCGGAATTTCAAATGGTAAATGGGTGGGTAAGCTGAACCTGTAACAGAAGCCACGAGTGTAGCAGTATGCTCTTTGATTAGGTTTGGTACTGATGTGTAGTTAAACCATCAATATCAGTAAATGTTTGCCTTCCCCCTAAATCATTTAAAACTGTTCTGACATTAGGGACGAATTAATAAAAAGAACCCAAGCAATCCGAAAACCACAACAAATGTACAGTTGCGTCTGAAAGTGGTGGTGTAACAAGAGTTTCTATATATTGAAATCCCCGTTTATTCGGTGTGTTTGGACAACACAATAAGCTTTTGACTCATGACCCTTTCCCGTTGGGCTTGTAGGGTGACCAATCGGCTGGAACCCTTCCCACCGGGGCTTTTCAAAATAACAAAAGCAAGATAAATAACTTACGGCATAACGCAATAAAGGCGTGCGTTGTTGGTGTTGTAATACTCAACGTCTATTGTAGGTGTTGTAAATCATAACATGTTCTGACCACAACGTGTTGTAAAAAAGGAGACAAATAGGTGTTGTGATAGACGTTGTGATTCACAACGTCTATTTTTACAGTGTATTTATTGTTTTAGATTTTCTCTGCTCAGCAAGGGGTCGTCGGTATGACCATGAGCTCGGCATCGAACGCTTGAAAATTACTTTGCAGGTGAAAAGGCTGTTAAAAGTGGACTGCCCCTGACGTGTAAAATCCAGCAAAAATGTAGGACTGCAATCGGTCCGGTTTTTTTTTAACCTCTCTACGGTTTTATTTATTTTTTGTTTGTGGACAATTGGCCCGTTTCAAAGTCATTTTTGCGCTTTATTATCCACCAGGGACAGAGACAGTCCACTTTTAGCTGCATGGAAACCTTTTAATTGCGTCAGACAGGCTAATTAATACAAGCAAGGCGAGCTGTAGGATATATCTTGGACATTTGGCAGTCTTGCAGAGTTTGGGTAAGCGCCATCTATATTATCATGATTATGTCAAGTTAATTTGCAGGTCAATAATATAATAACGCAGAATGCCTCCTGATTTCAAAAAAAAAATATATATATAAAGACAAAAAAGAAAAACGCAATGTCATTCAGACGTAATTTTTAGCTTCTGTAGGTCGCGTATACATAAGACAATACACGTAAGGAGTAGGACATAAATAACCAAAAGGCTAACAGAGTGTAAAAGACTGTGACTACTTACAAACAATAAAAGGGTAATAACGAACCACCAAATTACAGTCAACATGCAGGCACGCCATTTACCCTTTACCCTTATCTGTGATTGGAAAATTGTTAATAACATTTATTATCCTAGGTTTATTCACTGAAGTATTGCTGGCTTCAATCCCCACCCTGACCTTTTCAACTAACTTGTTAACTATATTTCAACTTGTGTTGGTTTGCGCTAATATCCACTGTACGTTGGGTAGCGTAGGACTTATTCTTCACCAGAGAAACTCAATTTTTGGCACCCCAGGGGGCCTCCTACACGGGCCTAAGTAAATGTATGGCACATGCTGTATTTAATAACATGTAGCAGATTTCTAAGTAGATAAAAAAAAAATGTTTTGTGTAGAGCCGCCGCGTCTCCCAACCGGTGATGCGCACCTCGGAGTTCGCGGAGCAACTGTAGGAAAGACGCGAACCACTGCAGCCTAGCTGTGGCGCCGTACTATACAGATCAGTGGTGAACTTTTTATTTTTAATCATACATCGCAAAAGAATTTCAATTGTATGAGAAGTCGACATATTCATTTTTATTTATCTGCAGATTTTTTGTGTAATCTACAGACATTTTGGCCACATTTCTAGTTACATTTTTATATTATATATATATCCATCTGGCAACACTGCCTCATCGCAGTGTAAAAAAATTAAACGACAATTGGGGGGGGGGGGGGAACCCACCATTGCATGCTAGTCTCATTTGGGGAGCAATACTGCAGAGACCGTTGGGAGTCGCTGGTGTAGAGTGTTTCCCAAATTTTCGCAATTGGGTTCACCTGGATTGCCAGACAGACGACAGTGTTGGCATTTGAGGAGAGAATGGGGTATGTAGGGGGGACGGGGGGGGGGGGAAGGGTCCGGGCAGTGGTGCAGATATCTCTGGAGACAATTCAACTGCCAACCTTGGTTACAATCCGAGACATAGCTTCGTAACCAGGCAGATATAGAATATTGGTCCAGTCGTGAGGTTCAGTTGGTTGAGGGGGTAAATCTGCTGTAGAATTCACAGTATTATTAACAACTTGTTGTATTAAAGCACGTGGGAATCCGTTACGTGAAAATATGCCGTAGACACTAACAAGTTCGGTCTCATGACCTTGGGTTCAAGAAGAATGCAAAAACCAACTTTTTACCTCTCCCACAATATACCCCGGAGTACAATGGGTGTGGAGGGGGGGGGGATGTGTTGATTGAAAGTTAATGCTTCTTTAAGTTTAAGGTAATTGAGGTCTAAGTGGTCCCTGTGGATCCTGACACCAGGAAAGGCAGGAGAATCTGCGCACTGATAGCTCGACTTTGAAGCGTGAAGCAATGAAGCATGAAATGAATTAAGTAATAGTTATTGGTTAAAATCGAGCGGTTATCGATTTTTAACCAACGGGTGCGATTATTGGCCGGCTCGAGTATGCAAATAGGTCGAGGGCGGAGCCCGAGACCATTTGCATACGAGAATCGGACAATAATCGCACCCGTTGGTTAAAAATCGATAACCGATCGATTTTAAACAATAACTTATTTAAACCACGGTTGGGACGTCAAGCTAATACTTATTTAATTAAAACGTTTTGTGTTTGTGAAAATTGCTTCAAGAAATACGGTAATACCTTATGTCAAATCAGTGAAGGTCATTCCATTTTAATTTGTGGAGGGGGAGTGGGTGTTGGACGATTCCTTTGGCAGGTAGGCAGACTGTAGGCTACGCTCAAGTTTCTGGAAGGTGGGTGGGAGTTAGACGACGCGTCGTTTCGCAAAGTTTAGCTTGTAAGCTAGCTCGCTCGCTCTGTTCGGAAAGAATAAACTTCGATATTTGATGAAGCAGGGATAGAAGGACATTGTGCCGACATTCTCGCAAGGTAAGTAATTCTTTTTGTTCATTTGTAGTTTGAGAACTGTTTCAAATCTCCAGTAATACCCTAAGAGGTGAATCGGTAGGAATGAAGGTCATTCCATTTTAGGTTGTGGAGGGGGGGGGGGGGAAGAGAGAAGAGTTAGACGGAGGGAATAAACTTGGAATTGGCCAGCCAGACATGTGAGCGTTAGCAGGTAAAGGATTTCAATCGTGTATTTTAATCATGTATATCGAGCGTTTTGTGAGCAAGAAAGTTACATACTTTCGAAAATTAAAATTTGTTGTGCCTTGATGAATTTGTGGAGTCCTCACTGCGTCCAGGAGCAGCCTACTTTTACCGATTCTCTCAAGCTCCACAAAATAATCTGTTTATGAAAGGATTTCATTTGGGATATCCCGGCAAGTTAAGTAATTCCTCTTGTACGTTTTCATAGCGTTACGGTTTTAACGCTGTATAATTTTGGTTGTGTGTGTGTGCGTTCCCATCGCGTGATCCGGAAGTGTCAAAAGTGTTGAGTTATCGACAAAAGTGTGGATTATCGGTAAAAGTGTGGGATAACTTGATAACCCACACTTTTTGCGATGACGCACACTTTCGCTCACGGTTAACGGGATTTAACCTACGGAAATTTAGCGTGGCGTTGAGTTAGCGTGACGTCACAGCCGTGGTTTAACATCAGATAGCATCTGATTTATCTGAGCACTTTTTAAGGCTACGGTGCGTTTGTCATAACCCCGTTTGCCATAATCACGTTTTACGACCGATTTTATGGCAATCGTCCCAGCTCTTCTGAATTTTCCCGTTTGCTCGAAATTATACTCTTCCCTCTTCTGCCTGATTTCCCGTTTGCCATAATTTCCCGTTTGCAATAATCCCGTTTGCCATACCGACGGATTTGATGGCATCATCCTAAAACCCAATTTCAAGAGAAAGTGTTAGTAACCGTCCAAGACTATCTATGGATTAGTCACTCCTGGTGCCGAATTTCTGCTGAATGTGTTGTGTGAATGTGTTGTGTCATGACTACACTATTTTTATTATTTTTAAACCACGTTAGAAAAAGAGGATTTAAAAAAATTAGAACACATGTCAAATTAACATCGAATTAAAAACAAAAGTAAAGTTTTAATTTGTCCAAATAACGCAGCTCTGCATTTCAATTGAATTGATAAACAGTAAATAGATGGCGCAGAAACTCGGCACCAGGCGTGAATAATCCGTGGGTAGTTTTGAATGCTAAGAATATTCTTTTAGAGTGCTATTTAAAAAATAAGACTTGATACAGGATTTATGGCAAACGAACATGTATGGCAAACGGGATTATGGCTACTGGGAAAAGATATTCTGGGCTCCCGGGATTATGACAAACGCGATTATGGCAAACGCGATTATGGCAAACGGAATTATGGCAAACGGGCGGAAGCCCTTTTTAGCTAGGCAGAGTTGTCATCAACGTAACATCTTCAGTAGTTGATGCGAAATGGGAACAAAATAACAAATAAATGGGGGGGGGGGATTCGTTTTCATGGCATAAGACGTTTATGAAATGGGTCGGCCGTTCTATTTGTGTTTAGCATTATTGAATACGGTCAAGAATATGCTACGGAGTTCTAATGAAGCAAAATTGCTCGACCGATTGAGGTATACAATAGTTTATTTTAAATTATAGATTTTCTGCCCAGTGCTCTACGGAGAAGTGTTTTGCGGCGCCACTTATGTGATTTCCGCCCAGTGCTCTACCTCGACTTTCATTCCCCGCCCCTGGTCCCGCCCGCCCCGGTAAAATATTTGAAGTTGGAATTTCATCTTCGACCTCACCTTTCATCTTGCATGCACCAAAGAAAAACTTGTTAGTACATTTGAACCAAATCAAAACAAAATTGTGAACGTTATCGTTACCCGAACAGAAAAACCAGGGTAGAGTAGCTGCAGGTATATTGATGCTTTTCTGAAACGTGGAGTAAAGAAAGACCTGCTTCCACCAACGGCACCAGAAGGCAGCACTTGTCTGGTTCTCGTAGGAGCCGAAACTTGAAATAAAAAATGGCGGCGTTGTTGCCATTTTGCATATTTGCATATCGTTGCATTTTGCATATTTGCATATCGTTGCATATTTTACCATTCTAATAGCGACAATACCTGCGGAAACAGACGAAATACTCGTGCGTGGGCAACATCCGAAGTAGAAAAACTTAGTCTGTGTTCGATTCAAACTGTAGATAGTTCGTTACAATAAACATAAACCACGGATGAAGCTTCAGCCTGTACGGGCGATGAGCGCGCTTGTCGGGCGTTCTCGGAACACAAAACCATGTGTTAAACTTAGCCCCACTCGTAACGACAACCGGCTTTAAAACTGAATGTTGGATTAAATAAAAGTAAAACGATCGGCCAGTTCTGAACTTCCTTAAAATTATTTTAATGTCGTAATCTTAATTATGGTATATTTTAAACCATTAATTTTGTGTTCTTATCGTGATCAATATGTTTTAGTGACGCTAAATAGTTTTGATCCCCTTGATACTTTGCGCTTCCGTTACTTGACGACAGCGCCGTCTGGCGGTAAATCGCTGAAAGCAGGTACTTCTATCGTCCAAATGTTTACCGTTGTAAGACAAAGAGTGGCACTACCTATATATTCTTTTACCCTGAAAAAAACACTGAAACAGACGGACAAGTACATACATAATTCAGTAGAGCCTAAGGCTTCGTTTCAGTCGACCAACAATTGAGTTCTAAACGTCGCAGTTACTCGGCCGAGCGAGAGATGCTATCATACATTTGCTTACACCGAAACGAACACTGCAAGCGAACACATAATCAAGCAAACGAATCAGATTCGACCGTTACGAGTGAGTGTGGGTAGATCTGCCACCCAGCGCGAGATTTGCTACAGAAATGATAAAAAGAAGGGACTGCTTTCTTACAAAATGCGTGAATTTGGTAGAAAGTGTATTTTTTTTT
>JAHWFP010219455.1:0-13203 GCA_023313725.1 Lithobius niger
AGCACTTTCATAGTTTCCTTTTCATTAATTTGTATATTCACCATAATTATACAAGTGGCTGCATCTTTTTTTTTTTGATGACTTAAATTGCAAAGAAAAAATAAATAAATGGCACATTTTGGCTTTTATTTCAATGTTTTATCGTGTCATAAACCATTTCAAGGATTTATAGAGGGTTGACAATATAATTACCCTATTTGTAATCCAGAGAACTAACAATTTCAATCATACAAACGCCAATCTTCACACAACGCCATGCTGCTAGCTGCGGGAGAAACCCTACGAAGGTGGCGCGACCAGTGAGCGTTGGCAGCACTACTGCAGGAGACGCATTTTCCGGGATTGAACAGGCAGTGTGTAGAGTAGGCAGTGACATATGTCAACCTACCTATGTGAGACTGGTTTCTCAGCCATCGGTGTTATTAAATCCTTTCATTTTTCTCGACCCTCCACATCAAGTACGGCCCCAAAGGTCTATTTCCTTACCGTTCGTCTTTCCTTTGCTAAAAATCCTTTTTAAAATGTGGCGTCTAGGTGATTTTCTGTTAAATATAATCGAACTTTAATTACTAACGACCCGTCAATAAATCATGCATTGCGCGCGTACAATAATTATGAAGTTTCATCTCTGTGTGTACATCTACTAATTTTCTAATAATTACCACGAAATCTAAATCTAATAGACTAATGCGGTAAAAATTAAAATTAATTATTCCAATAGATCGCCGAATCAAATTTATAAGACACTAGTCTAGAAAATTATAAATTGTGATTTTAAAATACAAGAATCATTCCGGTTTTTGACGACACGATCAATGGGTTCACGCTGGCTGGACTATTAGGCGCAATGCCAATTGAGACAGTAGCTATGTTTTTCACTGAGAGGAATGAAGCTACCGTCTCAGTTGACCTTACCTGTGGGAAATACGCGGATGTGATCGTCGCGTGGGTGTTGTGAGGCAGGCGGTATGTTGCTTTAAGACAAAATATAGAAACAAACTGGATAATTGCTCTCCACTGCCCGTTGCGTTACTTTCGATCAAGATACGTATTGACAGCTTTCGAAAACTAACAGGCTCACTTGTCTCATAAGCCCCGCATAAGCCCCGCTCACTTGTCTCATAAGCTTTCAACGTTTTAACCTTAACATTTTTATAAGATACGATGTGAGAAAATTTGTTTTCTGTTACAGGTCGAGTATTACCCCTCCCCCCAACCCCCGTACCAAAAAAAAAAAAATTACCTCTGCCAGCAAGGTGCCGGTCCCCGAAAAAAAATCTACCTGCCGGCCACATGAGAAAGTTTGAAAACCACTGATGTAGGCTACATGCTGTTTTGTTACCAAATGTATTATTTTCTATTCGTTAAAAGTTCGCAATTTTTTTTAACGACCCAGCGCAGCTAATCAGTTTCTGAACCAGTGAAGACCGTCCGTTAGTATCGACGATAACATTTGAACATATTATATTCTTCTGTTCCAACCCACATCGAGACTACAAACGGATTTAGTTTAGTATATCAACAAAATTGGCTAAGACTTGATACCTAAAACAACATGCAGCACAAGTCAGCACGTGTGTCACATCTTTTAATTAATGGTGAAAGAATATTCAATGAAAACTTCAACCAATTTCCGGTGTTCCGGTTTTCTTTTAGGGCCCCGACGCACACAGCGGCTAAGCCGCGCGGCCAGGTCGCTGCGGCCCACGAGAATGCTTACGGTGTAAGTAACAACGCACACTTGGCTGCAGTGGCCAGCATGTCGCCGCGACCACTGGGATCCCGGGCGACGTGCTGGCGGCCTCAGGGCGACCATATTTGCACCGTGTTCACTACGTAATGGAGAATTATCAATGAAAAACGGACGTGGCAGCGCGGCACGTCGCCGTGTTTTTTGGCCGCCACGACCACTGGCCGCACGACCTGGCTGCTCAGTGTGCGGGCAGCCTTACGCAGGAAGGTGGAGGCGGGGAGAGGGAAAGGCATAGTAGCCGCACCGCGTACCATAATAAAGGGGGATAAATATTCACTTGAACATGACCAGCAAGTGATCGTTGTTTGCTCATAACGTTTGTTTAAGACAAAAGGAAAAATACTTTTATGAAGAACACCCAAAGACAGAAAATTAAATTGGCCGTGGTGTAATGTCATCGCTGTAACTAAACAGTTTGACCCTCAAATGAGTGGGAAAAAATGATGTTTTGTAATGTGAAAGTTTGGTCGTTGCTTGACGAAACGTGATAAACAATTAATAAAAAAAATTAGTGTGCAACAACTACAAAACTTGGAACGTAAAACTAGGTCAATGGAAGACATGTAGAAACAAACGTGTAAAACGTATGAGTGTAAGAAAGTTCAAGTCCCTAACCGTGTATGTGTGTGGGGAGGGGGGGTTGGGGAGGGAAGCAGGAGGAGGGGAGGGATTTGTTAAATGAAAAACTTGACAAAGGTGGTTGGGGTCCTGACGTCAGAAGGCTATAAATGTAAAAGCTTCAGGTGCTACCCCAGGCCCCCTAGCTAGTGTTCGGCTGGTTTGAAACAGTTCCCCCCACCAATCCCAAGCTTTTCAGGAAAGCCTTACCCTACTTCTGACAGATTCATGAGCATTTTAGTTTGTAGAGAAATAATTAATGGCTTAATTAATATTCATAACAGAAACAATACAATTAATTAATTGAACGCATAATTGCATAATATCATACATTTATTAAATGCATGAGCCGAGTATTTATTCGGATAGATCAAAACGACTCCAGATAGCAATTATAATTGGGAGTCCTTCTTCAAAGACGACCGAGAGGCGGCAAGATCATTTGAGACTGAACAAGTGTAATTGTACCTATTGTTAGAGTTTAAAGGATGGCATTACCAGCTGACATTATTTACGACAGTTTCGTAGAAGCTAAATGACTTTCTAGAAGTAGATTTAATTACGATAAGATCGTCGCTCACTACGTGATCGATCACTACGTGGAATAACAATAAGTCCCTCCCACACGGGATGGTGGCATATACCTTCAAAGCGCCGCGTACGGGGAACAATTAACGAACCCGAATGCAACAATAGAATGATTGATAGGCGGAGAGGTCCCATTTAATGATAAGGGCCCAAGCTGTCCAAATGTTACTATATTTAGCATTTCAATAATAAATCAATACTACAATGGATTGATCATGGCCGATAACGCCACAGTATTTAAGCTGAACCTCGGAATGCGTGATAGCAATCCGATCACCAACAGCTTACCAGTCGCTAACTAGTTCACGCCAGTCAAATTCCGAAGGCCGCAATCCAGAAGTACGCCAGGCAGATTTCCGTTTCATGCTAGCGACGGGGCTTCGCCGCTCAGCCGACCCGTGGGCCCACGGCCGCACTCAAGCTTCAATCAATGAGCTAAGTATTCTGATTGATTAGCGATAGCTAATTGTGTTTATGCTTAACTAGTACCAATCCGTACGCTACGAAATTAACCCGAGTTTCCCTTAATTTACCTCAGAGAATATAATAATGATTAGGTTTACCGCTCGACTTAATCCGTAATGCCATTCGTTAGACTCATGTTAATCATTGTAATCATACAATCAAATCATAATAATCTGTCACTGATTTAATTGGCCATATGTGGGGTCAATATTGTGTACAGCGGAGTGTTGATTAAAGGCCCAGTATAATTGGATGTTTGCTTATTATTTAGCCTACCTATTTTATACTTGATTAGTGTTTTATACAATTGTTTGCCCTTATGCCATCCTAGACGATAGTGTTTATTCTAGTCAAATGGTTACTGGAATAGAACATTACAAATTTATTGCCTTATAAAAGTCATTCTACTTCAGATATTTCATACAAACTATTGAATTATCTCATTCTCCAGCATTAACTGTTTCAACAGAAAAAAAGCTAAATGTGGGAAACGTGAGATGTTTATACAGACTTTAAACAAACCATAAGAATTTCTTAATAAGAAAACTTAAGAAGAACTTCGATTTATGTTTTAGTATCAGTCTTTCCACTAAACTGGTATTCAACAAAGCCCTTGCCAAACGTTAATGGCTCCGACAGTTCACCCGTTTTCATTTTTATTACCGCTCGTACTGCGTATATTTGCAATACTTTAGAAAGAGCACCGCTGAGTTGCTTTAAAGGAATGGCAAAAGTTCGTATATTTGTGTGCATGCAGATTGTGGGCAGATTTTTGAGGGGGAAAGATCTCGCACCAGGCTGTCAGGCAATCCTGCAAGGCTTGTGTTGGGAGAGGAGTCATATTGAAGGAAATAAGGGTGGCCACTAAAAAACATTACCAGAAAATGAACGCTGAACTAAATGGTCACGTGCGAAGTGATTTGCCCCAATAGTCAAACCGCGATTTTACGAAAAATGAACCTTGGAAATATGGACTGGCGTGAATGTGAATTGGCGCAAATATGCCACCACGCTAAATGCGTGGGCTGTTTCATTACGCAGTTGTGTTTTTTCGCGATAAGGAACAGCGAATTTTTTTAAAGAAAGTTCTTGGAGCCTTACATCATTTGAAGCAAACTGGCAGTATAAACGAACAGGCTTAATTGTGACCCTTATAAACGTTTTCGAAAGTCTTGTAAGGGGAGGGAGGGAGGGCCATTCGAAGTGGGAAATCCCCCATTATTGCATAGTTCAAGATAATTTCCAGAATATGCCAAAACAGATCCCATACTGCTGAAGGAGGAGTGTAGTCTCTCACACTTCACTCACCAGCACAAACAGACAAGAACTTTGCCAGGGTCTCCTGGCCAGTATTTCACCAAATTCAGCATGCATTTATAGTGTGTTAGGAAAAATCATATTTAGATATACAATTTTTCATACAATTCTTTTCAGTCATGAAAATTGGAAATACGCCATTAGCGAAAATCATACACTAGAAATAACGTAGTACAGTAGGCCATCTTTATGCACTTTCGTTTCATTCAAGCGACATAACCCAGATTCGAATTGGCGAACTGGTCCATATCCGGACCATTGCCATACCGCCTTTACCCATATGACCATTTGACCACTTCCATAAAGGTAACTCACTGAACCCATTATAAAAGTCACAACCGTGACCAGAAAAATTATACTCTGGAATGATGTAGTGCAGTAAGCCACCTTTATGTAATCAGGTTTCATTCAAGTGACGTGACCCTGATTCGAACCTGCAAACCAGTACATCTCCTTTACTAATACGGCCACTTGTCTACTGGCATAAAGATAGCCCACTGCACCGTTATTAACCACTAATTCGTTTGACCTTACTTACTGTGGTTATTGTTGGTTGTACAAAACCTATCGCAGTGCTGGAAACACCGGTTCTCGTCAGATCACCGAAGTTAAGCAGCATTGGGCTGGATTGATACTTGGGTGGGTGACCGCCTGGGAATCTGGCTGTTGCAGACATAGGGCCTTAGGGCTTCGGGCAGATGACCAGGAGTGGTTAACGCTCGTTAAACCCTTTAACCTATCGTTTTACAATACAATCTAGCAAACTTATTGTCGGACTGTAGGAACCATAGATGACAGCAGAAGTTGTGTATTGTTTACACTGTCCAGAAACCTTCCTTACTGTTCATTTACTGTTTCCATTACAATAGCAATTGTTTTGCAATATAAAAAAACAATAGTTATTGTCAGACTTTCGGAACCAAAGAGGACAGAAGTTGTCTATGGTTTCTGTTGTTCAAAATACTGTACTACGGTTCATTTATGGTTTTACAGTACAAAACAGCAAAACTTACTGTCGAACAATACACGATCACGATTACGGTTCAGCTATTGTTTTCTGTACAGTAGAGAACAGTAAGGAACAATAAGACTTATTGTTAGAACAATAGAAAACAGTAAAAGACAATACCAGACAGTAGAATACGCTGTAAAACAGTAGACCGGTATAGGTATTTGGTTACTGTTCTCTATTGTTTTTTTCACCAGGGGTACGATCATGGTAAAAATGGCAACGAATATCCAGTATATGAATTTACTACGTGGCTCAAATAACAATTCATCGGCTACAAGGGTGGAAGCGTTGACGCGTCAACAAGATTCGTGGGGAACGTCAATGACGGGCGTACCAAAGCGCATACCAATGCTACTTTATTGTCCGCTTGAGAATTAACTAATGAAGACGTCATGGGATTAATCATGCTTTCTGCAGATAACAAAGTTGTTCATATCCGGCCTAAGAAGGTGTACGTACTAACACCCCGGAAATGCCACCATCTTGGATCCGCCATATTGGATCTATGACGTCACAAACCGGAAATGACGTCAAAAACCGGTAATGACGTCAAAAAATGCATTTCTAGTCGTCGGTAGAAAATTTCTACTACCTGTAAATTTAATTGCATTCAGTTCCTGAGTGCTCTTTAGTTGCTTGAGGTTTTTTTGCTCTCCAGATACGACCAGTGCGCAACCCTACTGCGCATGCGTCAATGCGCAGCCCTCCTATAAAACGTGACCGGCGTGATGGATGGCCATCACTTTCCTCAAGCTCTCGTCGAAGACGGATCGCTTCTCCAGCTGCATCAGCCCACCGAAAGTGCCCGACGTTCGCCGAAAGCCCCAAGCCACTCCAAACTCATCCAAGCAAGGAAGACCCTCCCCAACCTTCACCGCAAGTTCAAGGGAAGAGGAACTTCATCATCAAGCTGACCTTCGCCGAACGCCCTTTCGCCGAACGGACAAGCTTTCGCCGAACGCAGCAAGCCTTCGCCGAACGTAGCAAGCCTTCGCCGAACGCAAGCAAGCCTTCGCCGAACGGACAAGCTTTCGCCGAACGTAGCAAGCCTTCGCCGAACGCAAGCAAGCCTTCGCCGAACGGACAAGCTTTCACCGAACGTAGCAAGCCCAAGCAGGCCTTCGCCGAACGTTGGAAGCCTTCACTGAACGACAAGCCTTCGCCGAACGCTCAACTTTCGCCGAACACAAGCAAGCCTTCGCCGAACACACATCTTTCGCCGAACGCAACACGACCTTCGCCGAACGCAACTAGCCTTCGCCGAACGTGCTAACTTCACTGAACTTTCGCCGAACATAATGGACCCTCCTGTTCGACCTTGCCCATCGCCTCCGGCTAGCCCTGCCCCTGTAGACCCCAGCGTCGTTGTTCTACCATCACTCACACAGCCATCAATGTCTGCTGCTCCACCTGTCTCTACTGCTTCCCCCGTTCCATGTGGCCAACGTCTACAATCGTCATTGTCTTCTTCCCCTGAACCCCTGAACCACTACATGACCACAGACCTTTGGATCTCTCATCTGTTGCCTCACGTCAACCTAGTCATCGTCAAGAGGTACTTTCCCCAGATGAAATCCATCGCCTTTTACACCGTGCCAAAAAGGAATTTTCATACAAGACTGGATCCAACCCCGCCCACCCCCCCACGCATAAAGCTTCTTATGTTCATGACTGGATTACATCCTCTGACAAGGACTCTCAAAAGCGGAAATCACCCGTCCTACTTCACCCTTATCAAGTAAGAAAAGACGCATTTACTCTTCACTCGACCTTCAGACCCTGCTCAATACTGTCCTGCGTCCTGATGACGGCCTTGACTCAGCGACTGTACTTGCCGCACACCACCGCAATCAACCACAAGTAAGCTTTGAGCGTCAACCCCTCAACCCATATGACGACTCCCTTCAAGGCGACACTGATTCCTCGACCATTCCGATTTTTGACCTTCTCAAAGCTGTGGAAGCCATCATCCCGGACAACTACCTCTATAAGGCCGACCCGACCCCTTCTTCTACGGTAAACCGAGGATTAACAACAGGTTTTGGCTTTGGACTCAGGGAAAGAAACAACAAACAACGTGCCCGAATCCGCCAATCCACTACACTTCTTACCACCTTACTCAGGAACGGCGGATCCTTATTAGGCAAAGGTGAACCCTTGCAATTAGACAAAGAACCACCACCTCCTCGACCTGGCCGTGAATCATGGTTTTTCCAGTCCTCCGGCGATGGCGCTGCAAACCCAAGGCTGTTTGAAACCTATCACCAATCTGAATTCCTTGCAACCGAAGCCAAGATGGATTTCGGTACCGCCATGTTCATCCCGAAACGTGCCGAAATCCCCACTGCTGTTCTTAAAGAAAACGACAGAATCCTTCGCCTTGGCCTTCGTGCCGCCTCGCAAGCTGACGTCCTTGCCACTGCCATTAACGCTTTGTGCGAGAGACTAGCAGTTGAATCCAGCGAACGTGACATCAAACACCTCCATCTGCTGATCTCTGAACTGTTCAAGAAAATGTCCTTCGCCACCTTTCACAGTTTCAACTGGTTCACCAGGTCTCTATTTAACTCTACCTTACTTCTACGGGACATCGCTCTTGGCACCACAACTAACTTGAACACCTCAACCAAGCATGTCCTCCGCAACCTTCCTCTTCACGAAACTGAGACACTCTTCAGAGGATTAGTCCCAACTTTGGCACCTCATCTGGACATTTCTCGAAAACCTAAACCTAAACCCACTACTAGCCTCCCCTTTCGGAAAGCTCAACACAGCCTCGACACGGTCACCCCTCCTCCACAACAGTCAGCCAAAACTCGGCCCAAACCTTCCTACGACAACTCGCACTCCTTTCGTAACAACAACCAATCCTTTAAACGCACAAACAACCAAACCAACAAAAGGATACAACGGGGCACCACACCGGACAATCGCAGCAGATATTCCGCATCTTCTTCCAGAAGCAAATCCCATCGACGCCAATGACTACGCCCACCACCCGTAGGCGGTCGACTCCGGTTCTTCAAACAAGCCTGGGAACGCATCACGTCCGATACCACAGTCCTGTCCATAATCTCTCAGGGGTTTCATCCTTCATTCTCAAACAATCCCCGCCTTCGAACTTCTCCTCCCTGGGAATTCGCAACAAATCCTTCGGATACCCTCACTTCAGAAATCGATACCCTTCTCGCAAAGGAAGCCATTCGCATCTGCCCAGATCCCTCCAAACCTGGCTTTTACAGCTCCATCTTCCTCAGACCAAAGAAGTCTGGCGGAAACAGAATGATCTTCAACCTAAAGCCACTGAATCAATTCATGCACAACAGCCACTTCAAAATGGAAACTCTCGAAACCATCCGACTCTCCCTAAGAAGCATGGATTGGACCATCTCAATAGACCTGGAGGATGCCTACCTTCACGTCCACTTCACCCGGCATCTCTTCACTACTTTTGTTTTCTCTATCAAGAAACAGTTTACGAATTCCAAACTCTACCATTGGGATTAAATGCCGCTCCCCGAATCTTCACATCCGTCCTGAAACCCGTTCTCGGCCACCTCCATCGCCACCAAATCACTGCCAACGCCTTCCTAGACGACTGGCTCCTCAACAACCCAAATCCCCAACAACTCATTCGAAACAGGAAGTTCACAATCCGATTCCTGCACAGCCTTGCATTGGGAATCAACTGGAAGAAGTCAAGAATAACACCTTCCCAACAATTCACCTTCCTAGGAGTGGATTTCGACTTAATCAAAAGCACTGTCACTCCCTCATCAGAACGGAAAACCGACCTCCTTTTACACGGACGGGAACTACTGAAGTCACCATCCCACTCTCTCAGAACTCTGAACTCTTTCATCGGAAAACTCGATTCCATGGCAAACCTCCTCCCGTACGGCAGGTGGATGACTCGCCCCTTCCACCATTACCGAATCGACCACTGGGACACCTGTCACCCGACGTCCGGGACAACCCTACCAACAAACGAAGAGTTCCCATGGAATGCCTACATTGGTGGATGAACGAATCCAACCTAGCCAAAACCGTACCCCTCCACGAACCCACCCCAGACCTCCTGCTTCTCACGGATGCCTCCTTAACAGGATGGGGTGCCCACCTCCTGGATCACGAGATTGCCGGCATATGGCCTCCAAACACTTCGGATCACATCAACATTCTCGAAATGAAAGCCATCTACAACACCCTCGACCATTTTCGGCACCTTGTAGCAAACAAAATAGTCCAAGTCCAGGCAGACAACACAACCGCTGTTGCCTACCTTCGCAAGGAAGGCGGAACTCCTTCTCGAACCCTACACCAGATCACCTCTGCCATCTTCCAACTTTGCCAGGAACTCAACACATCCATTCAATCTCTCCATATTCCAGGAAACCGGAATGTTATTGCGGATGCCCTATCTCGCAACAGGCCACCTTCAGGGCAATGGACCCTTAAGACATCAATTTGCAAATATCTCTTAAACATCTGGGGGAAACCCATGATCGACCTGTTCGCCACGAGGCACAATGCCAAACTTCCCCAGTTTATCAGCCCGATTCCGGACAGCAAAGCCTGCGCCATCGACGCTCTAACCTTCCCGTGGGAGAACCTTTATGCCTACCTCTTCCCGCCCTTCAAACTTCTCCCAACCATTCTCACGAAGATCGAACAGACTCCCGGGACCTTCCTACTGATTGCACCAAACTGGCCTGCTGCCCCGTGGTTCCCTCAACTTCTGAACCTCCTCATAGATCTCCCAAGGAAACTTCCACACTGCCCAGACCTCCTCTCACAACAGAAAGGAACCAAATTCCACCCGAACTCCAAGACCTTACATCTGCACGGGTGGCTACTATCATCAAACTCATCAAAGAGACTGGAATTTTTGAAGAACAGACCACCAGAATCGCCAGCAAGGCCCTACGAAACTCAACCAACAAACTGTATAACGGACACTGGGAACGCTGGTTTCATTGGTGTAAGCGAAAGAAAGTTAATCCAATCAATCCCCCTATTCAACAACTCTTAGCATTTTTCGATGACCTCTTCAAAGACAACCTCAAAGGATCCACCATTCTGGTCTACAGATCTGCACTAAACACCGTTTTCAAAGCCGCAGGAAATCGACACCTTCTTGAAGACTACCGGATCACTTCCCTTCTCAGATCCTACGAAAACGAACGTCCCTCCGTGTATCAAAAATTCCCGAGATGGGATCTCCCCCTGGTTTTAGAATCCCTAACCAAGGAACCCTACGAACCTATTCAAACCTGCCACATTAATCACTTAACCCGGAAGACTGTATTCCTCACATCTCTTGCAGCAAGTCTACGAACCAGCGAAATACAGGCTCTCACAAACGACCCAGCCTACTGCTTCTTCTTTGACAACTCCAGGTTCATCCACCTCAGACCGCGACCTGACTTCCGTTTCAAAACTCAAAAATCTTCCGAATCCTCCAAACCGATAATCATTCCGGCATTAACAAACATCTACAACGAAGAACCGGAAAGAACACTTTGCCCCGTCCGAGCACTCCGATATTACATCAAACGGACAGCGGACCCAGAATGCCGCCGTGGTCGCCTGCAACTTTTTCTACCCTTCACCAAAGGGACCAACGTAACATCAGCCGCCATGATATCCAACTGGATCAAAACGGTAATCACTAGAGCCTACGAAGATGAAAGCATCATCTGCACCGACAACAACATCAAAGTTACTGCACACGAACTAAGGGCACTTTCAACCTCCTGGGCTTTTCACAACCATGTCTCCATCGCTGAAATTCTTCAAGCCACTTCTTGGAGAAGCCAAACTGTCTTCACCAGCCACTACTTCCGTGACATGACAAGACAGGAAGGAGATCTACACCGTCTTGGCTCCATTGTAACTGCCAGAAGTGTAGTCAACCCCCCCTTAAGCACTTTGCAACAGAAACGAAGACCACCAATGACGGAAGCAAGTCGAAGACCCCTGCAAACGGAAGCAAGACCCTTCAAATAAACAAACGGCCCTTTTCAGGGCCACCACATTTTACGAAAGAGATCCAATATGACTGTTTCTGTTTTTATCTTAATAAAGTGCAAAAGTTTTCGTTTAACTTTTGGGGGAACCAGTACGCAACCCGGGGTAACTCGCCATGATAGTGCCCGCCACCTATATTGACGAGGTCAACTGTAAATGCAATTAAATTTACAGGTAGTAGAAATTTTCTACCGACGACTAGAAACTTAAGTTTTGGGGGGTTAAAATTAGTTTCTATCGTTTTACGAAAATTTATACTACCTGTAAATACCCACCCTACCTCCCCTCTTGAGTCACCATCATGGTTGACATATTGAGAGGAAAGCGATGGCCACCATCACGCCGGTCACGTTTTATAGGAGGGCTGCACATTGACGCATGCGCAGTAGGGTTGCGCACTGGTCGTATCTGGAGAGCGAAAAAACCTCAAGCAACTAAAGAGCACTCAGGAACTGAATGCAATTAAATTTACAGGTAGTATAAATTTTCGTAGGACGATAGAAACTAATTTTAACCCCCCAAAATTTAAGTTTTTCACCCGGAAATGACGTCACAATTACGTGTTTTACCCACCCAACATGATTTACCCTTCTTACCCCTATTTACCCCTCTATACTCCTCTCACATATTGAAAACCTAAGAAAGTACTCGAAGTGGCTGAGACATTTGGAAGTATTAGAATATTAGAAAAGAAATGGACAAGGAAACCGTTTTAACTTAAAACAACTGTTTATTCATCGACACACAAACAAATTACATCGCAAGTATGGACTTGGCATGTATGTACATGTTCTCAAATTCATCATGGGAAAAAGGGACGAATGTACCATTGCGATCTATATAAGCAAACACACTAGTACTATCACATGAAGAAAACAAAAGAAAATCGGATGCAATAAAACTTACAGTTTTACAGTTCATAACATCTTTAGTGCAACAAACGGACGATACAAATAGATGTTCTTCAGTCGACTGTTGGAACATATGTACAACATCTAAAGTGAATAGTACTGAATTAAACAGTAAAAACAACAATAAGATTGTCTTAAAAAACCAAGGATGTTTTGCAGCATCGAGTAACAGCCGGCAACCGTCCATGATAAAAGTGGTGCAACAAAAGATTGAGCCATGTCAGCGTACACATCGTCAGTTTTGATTTCGTAAAAAAAACTATCAGTGTCGCTTCCCAACAATCTACAATTCTTACCGTATTTGTCTAACATGTAGTCATAGTGATGAGAATACATTACCAATTTACTTAATTCCAAAACAGTACAGCCAAGAAAAACAGGTTTGTCCAAAGTAACAGTCAGTTTACGCATTTGGACAAGCATCAAGTTATCGTCCAAAATATCGAAATACTCGACCGTAGGCTTGCTCATCAATTTGAGAGACTTTTTCACGTTAGTACTCACTTTCA
>JAHWFP010219458.1:0-12720 GCA_023313725.1 Lithobius niger
ACATTGCAACACAAAGGCCGAAACTTTGTTTGATCACAGCATAAAAGTCTGTATAAGTGACACAGCTTAACGTTTTCCTGTTGAAAAAAGGGGTGGTTACTGTCGATTTTTACCTAATTATTAGCTAGTAACTAGATAGCTCATTTCACGGAAAATAAATTCTTCTATACAATTCACAAAGCTGAATTTTTTCCAGAGTTACACAATTTTGTTTTTGTTGTTTCATTTTATTTTAAAGGAGCCGAACCTAACCTGGGATATAGTCCGTTCCACATTCTGTTTGCAGGAAACTGACCATATGACGCCACGTTTTCTTCCAATACGAGTGCAATGACATGTAAATATCCCACTCGTAGATGCTAACAGTAACTGTGTGGCGCATGCAAGTGTGTTATCGACTTATTTTTGCATTCGTAGTACACGGAAACGTGGCATCATATAGTCAGTTTTCTGCAAATATAATGTGGAACAGACTATATCTGCCGCACTGTGCACAAGTTTTTGTAGTTGCAGTTTTACTTCTAGGAAGCACGAACCAAAACTTATTATTACAAGTTGTGCCCGTGCGCATGTTGCGCCCCCCCCCCCCCCCCGTTACCCACCATCAGCATATCCCTGCATCCCGTTGCATCCCGTTCCTGCACTCGTATAGTGTGGGTTCTGAATATTTCTCTGCCTCCCTCTGGTACCTCAGGTGTTTGGTCTTTGGTTTTAAATTTATTAAACCGAAGACCGAACATATGAATGGCTCCCACATATGCCCTCCCCCCACAATTACTTTAACCCCCTCACTCCTGGCCCCTCCCGGATACGCATTCGTGTCACCCCATACAAACTTGCCGCTTCCCCCTCCCCAAAAATGTCACCCCGTGACATTCCCACTTTGGTGCAGCCCCAGAAAAGTCGCTGGCGTGTTCGACTGAAGGCTAAAAAAAACCTATCACTGAGAAATCCTGCTTTCAGTAGGTAAGTAATGCCATGTTTAAGTTAATCCAAAGAAACAGTTCACTTCAGTACCGCCTCCCACACACACTTGCCCTGGTCTCCTCCCCGCCCCCCCCCCCCCGAAAATACCGTCCAGTGACATTTCCCTCTTTGGTGCAGCCCCGGAAAAGTCGCATGCGTATGTTTGACTGAAGGCTAAAAAAAGCCCTATCACTGAGAAATCCAGCATTCAGAAAGCAACAAACCCTATGTTTAGGTTAGTCCTTTAAAACAATTCACCTCGGTACCGCGCATTGCGAAATTGTTGCAAGCGACGATTGTTGCCGCCTACTTAAAAACAATTCAACTCCTTTCTGGAAGTGACCATTTAGGAAATAAATGCGCCTTTCCATCGTATCAGGCTGCCAATTCAGGTTTGGTTGTCTGCTTTAGTACACACGGATTGTTGTTTTTTTTATAGCTCAAACGCCGACAATGGCACATTTCACGCGACTAAACCTTTGTTGCCGCTTTGGTATAAATAAAAAATAATATAAATAAATAATTTTACAGCAAAGAAACTGTATCGGAGAGCGAAAGAAAGGGCTACTTCCACTTAATCGCAAACCGAAATTACACGACCCTGAATGATATTGAAAACAGTAAAAAGTAAAACAGTGCAGGTTAATATACCCTAAGTCTTACTTAAACAATTTTTTTAGAACACTTCATAAACCTAGAAAGCTCTACACCCATAACAACCTTTTTAAATTCCCGTAGGGAATACGCCGAGACCCCTTCCAATGGGAGAGAGTTCCAAACTGGGACAACCCGATTTGCAAAAAAGTACTTCTAATTATCTGTGTGAAACGAGCCATACATTAATTTAAATGGATTGCCTCTAGTCAAGATATTGTGACTTAAAGTAAAAAACTTTTGTGGGTACACAGCAATCTGATTATGCAGTATAGAATATGTCAGATAAAGATCAGCTGTTAGACGCCGCATCTCCAGTGACTCCAACCTGAGAATCCATAGACGTTCCATATACGGCAAATTAAACAATTCCGGGATGTATTTCGTAAACGCTTTCTGAACCGATTCGATGCGTTTAATATCCTTGATAAGGTATGGGGACCAGACTTGGCTGGCATACTCTAATACAGGACGGACAAAAACCGAGAAAGCCCACATTAAGGTTGCTCTATCTTTCGACACAAAAGCACGCCTAATGAGTTGTTCCCTTATTTTTGCTCTTGTGGCGATGTGATTGCAATGAGTGGTCGTCTTTAGGTTCGCTGAAATCCAAATACCAAGAATTTTAGTGACCTTTACGTCATTAAGTAGACATCTGTCGAGGGAGTAAGGCAGTTGGAGGTTATTTCTACCAAAATACATGCAGTTACACTTGCTGTTATTAATAGGCAGTTGCCATTTTATGGACCAGTCTCTAATGTGCGCAAGCTCAGATTGTAAGCCGGTATGGTCCACACAATCAATGACAAACTTGTACAGGCATACATCATCTGCGTATTTTGTCACTGAACATTGATTTTCAATAGTTTTTAGATTTGCGAGATACAGTAGAAAAAGAATAGGGCAAAGGACGGAGCCTTGCGGGACACCGCTTGTCACTGGCATAGGTGGAGAAACAACAGAACCAATACGTACGGACTGAAGTCGATGGCAAAGATAATCAGTGATCCAGTCCAATACCCTTCCTGCAATTCCAAAATGTATTAATTTTGCACATAACTTGGAATGCACAACCGAATCAAAGGCTATAGCAAAATCTATTAAAATATTATCGACTGGTGCTCCCAGATCCAGTGCTGAAAGCCAATCTTCAAGACAGTTAAGTAGATGAATCGTGAAGGACATGAAGTAAAGGGTTAAGGGTTTAACGAGCGTTAACCACTCCTGGTCATCTGCCCGAAGCCCTAAGGCCCTAAGGACATGAAGTAGATGCTACCACAACAATCGCCAAAATATGATCCAAAAAACAGGGTTGCAGGTCTGGTAAGTGGCGCCATCTCTTCGAAGACTTTGGGAAAAGTGTTATGTAACCCGAACTTGTAGTCCAAGGCCGTCAACAGACAGTGCAATGGCAGGGTTGGTAAGTAGCGCCATCTGTCGAAGACGTTGGAAAAGTGTCCCAACAAGAATTTGAAGGCGAATCCCATCAACAGGTGGCCCTACAGGGTGAGGTACTTGATTGTACGACGGAATGGCGAGGCCGGGGCATTCAGCTGCTGCTGCCTATTATATATGTAGATTTTATTTACCCGGAGAGGGGGGGGGCCACCTTGACATGTAGTCATGCGCTCTCCTCCAGCCTGATACACTAAACATTAAACACTACACTATACATACTTCAGCTGCGTCACTCAAAACGGCGTTACAACCAATTACCCATAGCCTTCACCAGTTCGTAGGAAATCTGAGAAAAGAGGGAGACAGGCGGGGGCCTATCACACCCTCACTCCCACATCGTGCACCACACGTGTCAAGGGCAGAAGGGAAGCACGAAAGTTAGAAATGGACAACAAATCGCAGAATACCAGACCGGATCGTACGCCCGCCAGCAAAGGTACCCGTTGCCGCCGAAAAACTTTGCATTCGAACAACAAATGCTCATGAGTGAAATCTACCAGGCAGACTTTATAAAGAGGCGAATCCACCCAACCCAGACGAAACTGATGGGCCACAACAGCGTATACCTAGTGCGTAGAGGGGACAGGATACGCGCATCCCTCCATGCCAGCACATCCAGGGCCGAGAACCAGCAACAAAATAGCTGGATTTCAAACTGCCTCCTGCCCACTGTTGATTCACGCCACCCCTCCACCCAATTCGCCATGAACTCAGAGGAAATCAACCCATGCCGTGAATGCGGTGACCATACCATCCGCATTTCTTCAACCTCGGTGGTTCTCCCTAATTTGGCTTGGCCATCAGCCTGCTCATTGCCCTGATGGCCAGCATGACCACGAACCCATTCCAGAGCAAGGACATACCGCGGAAGGGCAGCCCATAGCTTCCTACAGATGGACTACACCAACGTGTCCTCCATATCCAAATTGGATATAGCCTTCCATAGAACTGCTAGTGCAGACTGCGAGTCCGTGCAAACCCTAACAGCCGGCAGCACCAGATCCAGTACTTCATCTAGAGGCAGCCGAAATAGCACACAATTCGCATGCAGTACTGGACGGTATCTGAGCCAGGCTGAACGCCCGTAATATCTTGAGGGACGGAATGACTACCCCTACTCCACCAGAGCTTGAGTCATGCAAAAAGGAAGCATCGTAATACACCTCACACCACATTTCATCCCTCCGGTTACCGACTGGGGACAGCAAATGCAACAGTCCTGGACTCCATGTCCACGGACTAAATTGGGAAACCACAGTAACATCCGCAGGAACAAAGGAGGCAATCCCCAGCAAAAGAGTCGTTCTAACACCCGGAGTCCCCAACAGGGAGCGCACAATTGGACCCAGCCCCAGATAATCCCACAGCACCCTGCCCACCGGATCACACGGCCCCCTGGCAACGTTCCTAATGCACAGAGCTACCAGTAGCTCCTCAGTGCGAACACTCGGAGGCAGTTGACAACTGTCTGTCCACAGAGCCTGAACTGGAGTAGTGATCAGGCATTCCGTGAGCGCCCGAAGACAGTTATTCACCTCAACCTGAAGCGAACGCAGGTGACGTGGACTGGAACACAACAGTGCAAGGTGATAGTCAGTCACCGAGTGAATAAACGTCTTATAGGCTGACAAAAGCGATCCTCTCAACCGCTGTAAGCATCACGAGAGGCTTAAAAACCGATGTCTGTGCTCGCACCCTGTCCTTCAGCCAACTCACATGGGCTAACAATTCCAGGTGATCATCCAACTTCACACCTAGGTACTTCACCATGGGAGCCTGTACGACAACCGTACCGTCCACTACAACAGATGCCAGAACTCTCTGCCTCTTCATGGATCTAGAGAATACCACCAGCTCCGATTTGGCCTGAGCCAGAAGCAAGCCTCTTTCAGACAGCGACGGGAGACAAGAAAACAAGAAGACTTGCATACGCTGCACGACAAATAAAGCACGAACGAAGAATTTTTGCTTTTCCCACTAAAGTGATTTCGGTAGATTTCTCGGCAGAGACGAAGACACGATGAAACCTTCTAGCCTAATGGAATACTACGAAGGGCAAAAGAAAAATACTGGGACCGCAAAATTGGATTTTCTTTTTTTCTTCTCCTAATTCCTAAGGAAAAAATATGAACCCTAGCGATTTGTACCAAAAAATATGATATCTTCCCATAAGAAAACTCGTTAAAGATTCCCCCTAGCTCTTCGGCCAGCCGCTTCAAGTTAAGATACAAACACCAAGTTCTTTCTCCAAGTTAATCCCACCAACTAACACTTCAAACCTTAAATGAAATACTTGGAAATTGTGCAGTAGGCAATTTACAAATTTTTATTGTAACCTTCGAACTTCGGATGGAATTACTTGGCGAAAGAGGTTGACGTTTGATATCACGACTTCAACTAGCAGAATATCATAGTTTTCTTACGTTCGGTTTCGTTATGTAATTAACGAAATAGACAGTTCGGGCAGATGGCCAAGATTGGTTATGGCTCCATAATCCATACTCGAAAAGTTTTTTTTGGCATAAGATAATACATTTTTTTAAGGATGAAATTAAACGCATCGGTGACGTGATACAGATTCGTACACCAGAAAACCAGCCCTTCACAAGTTCACGTGCATACCACCCAGTGGACTGGCGAGAATGCCGATAACGTTGGTATGACAGCGATCTGGTGGTTCACTGGTTTAAATCTGGGGTATGTTACTCTAACGAAATGCAAGTTTCGTATAGGTGGCAGGCAGAACGGTACTACATTGGTTCTTGTTCATGTTCTTGCTGTTGGGCTTTTCAACTTACTTCTACAATATTTTTAACGAATTGTGTACATTTTACACATTTTGAACGTTTTACATATACCATAATATTACATACCTTAGTACCTAAATGCGTAAATTTGAAATACCTGTATATTCGCTAGCTCGTGCAGCACCATATTCCCATTTTAGAGTGACACTAGTCACGGAACTGTTCACGATTTCCAGTGTTGGTTGATATTGTTCGCCTGAAACTATAACGTTAGGCTTGTCAGTCAGAAGAGGAAATGGCAAAATACATTACTCAATACAATCCAGAAATAGAGTGAAACTAGAATGTAAAGATTCAAATAGATTTTACTTGCTTAAAAAAACTTAATAAACAAAACATTTCAAGGAAAATCAACCCCCAATTCCATATCATACTTCCCTCGTGGTGAAGGTTTTGTTACAAGCCTCTCGCAAGCCTAAGAAAACTTTACAAAGCAAATTATGCGTGGTTTATTCGAAAACAGGAGTGGGTCAGTGGCGCACATAGAGGGGACAAAGGGCACTTGGCCCTCCAAAAGCCGTGGTTAACAGTAAAACTGAGCAACTGCAAGAACCCCGATTGTTTTTCTGCTGACATCAGAAGGCCCATCTCTTTAGCCTATAAGTAAAGGTGACGTTGGTTTTTATTAAAATGAACTCAACACTCCAAATTCTGGAGCAGTGTTTCCTCTCATCCACCCCCCCCCCTCCACCTAGTGCGAAAAATTATTTACATCGAAGTTGAACAAATAAGTAAGGTATTGGCTGATAAGAAAATTGCTCAAATAAGGATGAAAAGGCATGAAAAATCGTTGAAACTGTTGAAAAGGCTTAAGCTTTCCGATCTATTTTAATATTTTTGGCCGCGTCGAAACAAAATTTCTGTATGCACCACTGGAGAGGGTGCGTCCTTTTATAAAATAGCACGAAAACTTGAGTTAACGTAGTCTTTTCTTCGTACTATTTTGGAAACTAAAAAAGATCATTTTAAAAATTTCCTTTTTTAAATAGTAAATATATTAAATACAGGAACCAAGACAAATACAAAATCGTTTTATGTACGTTAACATGCAAAGTTGAACATTATTTATTTAAGAATGATGAATTTTTCTGAATAATGATTATAACTGTTGTTCAGCTAATGATTTCTTGTGAACTTTGGTATTTGAAAGTTTCAATCCCTGAAACCTCTTGCTTCATTTTATTGACTTACGATCTTAAATCCACAAGAAGGGCACAGAATGCACGAGGGAAATTTAAAATGAATTGGTCAATTGGTTGAAAAGTTATCGTGCAGACTGACAAACTGACAAACAGACAAACACCAGCAATGGATGTTGAGTTTCTTTGCTCTGCTCGCAATTAACGGCAGTATCACATATCAAGAAAATAATCGCCATTATTGGAAGAGCCGAGCGCGGACGGATACGAACAAATGAAAATTGTTCCTAAAAAGGGTATCTATTGCTCCGGTCAGAAGTAAATTGCGGTTTTAGTATAGTTTATTCTTCCAGGGCTATTCTGAATGCTATTGTTTGCTTCGTTACTACGTTTGCTTCTGAAGAGATATCGAACAACAATAGAAATTCAAATATTTTTTCAGTCTGACCTCAGATCTCCCCTCCGCATTCGAGTTTATAAGGCCGGTCGATTGTGTAAATCACGATCAAAGCCAAAATCGGACATGAATTAACATAGAAAAATCTGTGTTTTGAGTTTGAGTGTTTGTATTACATTTCATGTGCACTTCGGGCTCATATTGTGATTCATACTGCAATTTAGTGCTTTTATTTCTTTTACTTTACATGTCGATTATAGCATATAAAAGCTCTCGTAAATCCTAGCAAAATTTATGTAAGGGGTGCCTCAATGTGTCGATAAAACATTAGCAGTTGAAAAGAAGGTTAATTCCACCATTTACTTTTTTTTTTCAACTATAAAATTTTTAAAGGCAGTTAACTATTTTTTAGTACATGCTACAATTAAGTAAACACAAAAGGAAGGATTATTCGTTTAGGAAAAATTCCATTACAGCTCATATACCCCAGGACTACACAGCTACAGGAGTGCATTAGAAGGAAATGAATTATAATTTGAACTCCAATTCCAGGGAACAAGGATTACTTTTATTACTTGTTATTGTCAGAAAGTGAACACAATTTGTGTTTGAAATGTGGATGGGAATTTGTTTTGTCAGTGTTTGTCTGTTTCTGTTTTAATTGTGTTTCGTGGAGTGTTTTATGTATTGTTTTTATATCTGTATTTTTAATTAATCACATTTCTAGACCTTTTGTTGTTTGTGACGTTTGTTTTGCCTGTTGGTTTATATTGAAGTTCTGCTTCATGTAAGTGTATGACACATTTTATTGTTATTTTCTTTAATTTGTGGGATACCGAACAGTTTTGTTTGTTTCATTAGTAATGTGTAGGTTCCAATTCTTGTACTTTGAACATGGAGTTCAAATTATATTTCGTTTCGTTCGAGTGCACTTTAATCTGTATTTTTTTCATTAGTAGTGTATTTCATGGGGATGCGAGCTCTATTGCGAAAGAATTTGCCAAGAATGTTTCCCTTAATCAAGAACGAGAGTTAAGAGGTTTGAAGGCAATCAGATACCTCCCAGGTTCTAGATACGGTCACGCAGAGAATGACTTGACGTTACCATCGAGTGTTGAAGTTGTGACCTCGCACGCCTGACTCAGGTGCATGCAATGTGTACTCTTGGTTGCTAAAACAACATCGTTGCACACATTCTCTCAACCATGCAACCATCACAACCTAAAAAAAATTGGCAAATCAGGCTATCCCTATCCTCCCCTCATACCGACTAGTCAATTTAGCCTGTAATACATTATAATCTGCAGCTGGAAATAAAACAAATAGGAGCGCTATGGATTTTTTTCCATTTTTCCAAGACTTCTAACAGGACGGATATCCATTTTCCAGCCAAGCCCAAGCGATCTTTTGCCTGTGTTAACATTTTCTTAACAATAGGGAATTGTTCATTTCCGTACATGTCTACACGAATACGTCTTATTATTGACGTGTTGAAAGAGTCGGGGTGTAAAATGGGTGAAAGGCGCAGTCTTTTTTCCCCGGTCTACGCACAGCACTTGAGGGAAAAGCCATAAAACGCACCTTGCGTGAGACGCACAGCAAAACCTCAAGACGCTCGAGTGACAGTCTCTGGTCACATTCTGGCTTCTGTCTTAGTTATAAATGTTCATATTCACTCACCCTGGATATAAAATACTTTATAGACGTTTTAAACTATCACCCGATTTTCACTGTGCAAAGTTTGACCCCCTTCCCAAACAAAGTTATGTCATGGTTTTTCGATCAGCGTCTTTGGGTAACCAAAAGAACCCAAAGAACGTGATCGAAAAACCATGGTTGAATTCGCCGCCATGTCTGGGCTTGCTAGAACTCGTATAGGCAAGGTGCACCTGTCCTGCACGCAAAACAGGTGATATTCGAAGCGCGTCGAGTCATTCTTTCAGTGGCTCGACTCTATAGTGTTTTGTTTTTTGATTAGTTAAATTATTGGCTTTTTCCGTCTTTTCTGTTGTCTAGTTTTAAGTAAAAGAAAGCACTGGGTGAACCTAAGGTAAGTACTGGCGGTTTTCGATACACCGGTGGCAACATTTCTTTATTTTGAAGGAAAATATGCAATATCAGGAAATGGAGCGTCGTTGTAATTATGTATTGTTAGGATCCCAATATTTAAAATAAATATTCATTCTTCTATGCGATTTAGCATTTCTGTCGCTATAACCAGTGGGGTTGTAGTGCACCGAAATAAAACAACCATAACAACTGCTGCATTTCTGTACATCTTGTACTTTCTTAAGGCTCTGCTGGTGTTTCTGCATCGTTGCAATAGTTGCGAGAGTAGTAGTACGGAGTAGGTTTAAGGTTATGTTATGTTAGAATTTAAGTTTAGCCGGTAGAATGAGTGAATTGTTTGTAGACCCCCTTAGGATCAATAAACAATCAATCACTCAGAGGGGGGGGGGGGGAATTTATTTCGGGGCAAATCCGAACAGGGTCGTCAGCTCCTTAGCTTTACAGGCAAAACATGACAACCATCCTAAAAACGAGCTAAATCTATCACAAAAGGCCGTAGTAGCCCTTAAATTCCTGCAGTAAAGCGATACAGTTTATAAAGAAGAAATCACAAGGTAAAGGGTAAACGAAGCAGGCAGTTTGCATTAAAGACTGGCCTTGTGAGGATATACGATACATTAATCTGAGAAAGAAAGAAAAGATAACTGTCCCGACTGGGAGTCGAACCCAGGACTCCCCGTTTACCAGCCGGGCACTCTAACCACTACGCTACGAGGGCGGGATCTAGCTACATCCGAGCTAAGTAGCTGTTTAATCTTTCTCAGTGGTGACCTAGAGGTCACAAACATACAAACACGGAGGGAGTGCAAACATAAATACAAGGAGGGACTGCTTGTTCGTTTACCCTTTATCATGTGATTTCTTTTTTATTTACTACTTGTATTATTTCTAGTTTGTTGGCCATGAAGCAATATTGCTTTCCCTCCCTCCTTGTATGTATGTTGTGACCTCTAGGTAACCTCTGAGAAAGATTGAACAGCTACTTAGCTCGGCTGGAACCTGTAGCCAGAACCCGCCCCGGTAGCGCAGTGGTTAGAGCGCCCGGCTAGTAAACGGGAAGTCCTGGGTTCGAGTTCCAGTCAGGGCCGTTGTCTTTTCATTTCTTTCACAGATTAGTGTGTCGGGTATCCTCACAAGGCCAGTCTTTAATGCAGACTGCTTGCTTCGATAGAGTTTCCGAAACACCCCTCAGCGATCAAGCAGGGAAACACCTGAGTTAGTACCAAAACGGATCAAACATGACACAATCTACTATCAAGTGTTCTACAGTTTTAACCCCTGCGCCACAAGAACACTGTTGGGGAATACAGCGGGAACGGGAGCGGGGGAGGGGTTTCAGGCGGAGTGGATAGCGCGAATGGTTTCTGCCCGGGAGGTGTGGGTTCAAATTGGAATTTTAGAAAAGAGGTAGACCCTGCGGTGCCTCGTGTTCGTGTCGATTGTAGCATGTCAAATATCATGGGTTTTCCGCTTGAATTTCTCTAAGTAAGTCGTCCTTCTCGTCGTCTACTTGTAGTCTCCTCAACAGCTGGAAGCGTGGAAGGCTATGCGGCCGTCATAGGTCACGGAGGTCTCCTGCACCCTGTTACGAAAGGAAATGCTACTAGCACAAAATGCTGCAACAACAAAGCCATTCAGAGGAGCTTGCCCCAAAAGAAACTAGGAGAGCTTTGTGGCCGAGCCCTGCCGGCTATACTAATACAATTTTGGAAAGCTTTCATCGTTTTTGTCTCCAACTGTGCTTCGTATAGTCTTTGTGTTTTATAGTTTAACTTTTATATTTCTTAGCGCCTGGAGTTTTTTTATGGGGCATATAATCCAGGAAGGGTTATCGCTACTTGAATAAAGTATAATCTAAAATCCAACGTTTTCACTCGTGATAAATGTCTCAGATGTCCACGAAATTATTTATAGTACAGTTGCCAAATGCTGATTTGTGGCCTAACCTGAAAAAAACGTCTGCACAAAATGTTTATGCGCATAGACGTTCTACAATATATCCCTACTCCAAAACATAATGATGCTACCGTCGCACTCCAAAATGTGTGACAATAAACAGTTTTTTGCTTCTAGCATTTAAACCGTTCAACCGATTGAAAATTAACCGGTTACCAATTATGTTTAGAAAAAAATTTCCTTCAAAAAAGGTTCATATTTTTGGTAGAACAATTCTTCTTGCCGAAATTCGTTATTTTAGTTGATTTAGGCAGTTTATGTAAGTTACATACAACTGTGCATAATGTTTGTTACAATTCCTGACTTTAAACAGCTGCAGTACCCGTTCTAACACGGAAAAATGGACGTGATTAGCCTTAAATGAAAGATGACGATGTATATTTTCCAACAAGGGTAATTAAAACTATTTATATTAATTATAAAGTAAGCTACGGCAGTTTAGCTACGTTGCAGCACTATGCTTTTCACTCTATTTTACCACTTCATCTTTAAAATGTTGCACCACCCGTTCTAATTCGAATAAATGGTCGTGATTATGCTTAGACAAATTCCAACAACGGTAATTAAAACGATTTATATTAATTAGGAGCTAAGCTAAGATAGTTTTTTTTACAGTGTAGCAATGTGCATTTTGCGCTATTTTACCACAAGTTCCGTCTTTAAACTACCGCAACTTAACTTTTAATTAATATAAAATGTTTTAAGTACCCTTGTTGGAAAATATACATCTTCATCTTTCGCCTAAACCTAATCACGTCCATTTATCCGAATGAGAACGAGTATTGCAATAGTTCAAAGATGGAGCTTGTGGTAAAATAGAGCGAAAAACACAGCGCTACAAAGCAGGTAAACTGCCATAGCTTAGCTCCTAATTATTATTAGTATAAAAAACGCTTAAGCGTATAAAATACGGATGTAAGCCTTAAAAAACTTAAAACCCTAAAGGAACATATATTAGAAAAAGACATCTAAGCCATCAGCGTTGCACTAATACTTGTAAAAGAATGTCCAGCGACCAAAAAAACAAGCTGGAGTTTCTTTGACACCTATTAGTGCGACGTTGATGGCTTACATGTCTTTTTCTAATATCTGTTCCTTTAGGGCTTTAAGTTTTTAAGGCTTACACCCGTATTTTATACGCTTAAGCGTTTTTTAATACTAATATCCATTATTTTTTCTTGTTTCAGCAAGAATTACGCAGAAAAGAATACTGTAATCAGCTTATATTTGGTATGCCAATCATTCCTAGTAGTACAAAATTGAACCAGCAATG
>JAHWFP010219460.1:0-15201 GCA_023313725.1 Lithobius niger
GTTAGCCTGTAACGTAGTATAACACTCTAGAGTTAGATACACTACTATCCTTAGTTCACGTTAAGTGTTTCATTCGTTTCACTTGGAGTGTGGCGTGCCAATTAAGCATCCCTCCAGTGCGATTGGATAGTGTATGTTTATATGTATATATGCACGTGTTAAATGCTGCCTATGGACGTTTCTTTTTGGCCGTGTCAGTATGGCTCAACGGTAGGACCTCGGCCTTTGGTTTCAATTGGTTGTAGGTTCGATTCCCCGCTCAGGCAGTCTGACATACAAGTCCAAAAGGCAACGTAAAGTGTGCGCGGCCTATCTTGAGTTCGCTGCAGAACGAACACAGATAATCGATTGTACGTTTTTAGTAGCAGAGTGCCTTGTCGATATCCAAAAGGATTACAAAAACAATGGCGGCCGTCCATTAAAGCCGCTCCTCCAGGAAGACGTAGCCGCTCATAAAATACTTCCAGGACTCAAGATACATCGCGCATACAATAAATAGGTTTGCATCTGTATTTACTATACAGTATTGTAGGCCGAACTATTGCAAAGGTCATTTCCAACATGGCCATTGGTGGCCATTTCGGATTAGGCGCTCTCACGGACTTAGGCCGGCCGCACTTTCGCAAGGGGGCATGGGAGCGAAATTTTGTATTTTGCTTTCAAGGAAACCAAATCCAGTGAGAAACGAACCCTCGCTCTCAACGTTTTTTTTTTAGTGCCAAAAATGACCCAATTACAGTTATAGCCTCCTCCCTCCCCCGCTGTCCCGGGGGGGGGGGGTGGGAAGGGGGTAGATCTGAAATTAGGGTAATTCATTATTTCCGACCTTGAAGTATTTTAAATCTGATTTTTCAGCTATAAATTGACTAAAGGCTTCAATGTTTCACCCCCTTAAATACTGGTTTTTCTGCACCAAATTCAACTGAAAGCTACATCCGTAAAGCAAACTAAATAAACTATGAAACTAATAAACTAAATTCCTGAACAAATGAGAATTAACATTGCCTACAATTATTAACATTGGGTTAATGCTGGGCCGAACCCAGGTCTCGTAAGTGAATGATCACATAAACGTCGGCGATGTAGGTCGCGGCTAAACACCTACCTTGGACAGAAGCAGGATTCCAATTAAAATTCCAAATTGTTACGCGTACCTCCCCCCCCGTTTTTTATCGAATTAACTTGAACAACCCATGGGTGTTTGATTGATTGGCGATTTACGGTAAATTGCGTCATCCCATCTTTATTACGCATCACCAAACTCAATTGTGTCACCCTTTCCCACAACAATATTTAGCCTCCCTCTTCGCCACCATGTCAAAATCCGACTAACCCTCTCCCTCCCTCTTCTTATCCACCGCAAATCTCTTTTCTAAATCTTGCGCCTCAGGTGACACGCGCTGATCACGCGTTCCGCACGTGAGTGACTCGCTCGCATTCCATCTTTGCCTTTGACCTTTTACATTTTGAGTCAATAAAAAGACCAGAAAGGGAAACTCTCTCCTTCCCACTCTAATCCTCTCGTTTCCGGGAAGCGAATGCCTGCACTCCACTGACGAACGAACGTTTTGTTTAATTCAGTAGCGGACTGGCCTGGCACAGGGGAGGAGAGGAGGTGAAGGCCTCTTTTCATAGTAACCTACTGCTTCCAAGGCAAGTTAGTGGGTGGTTTTGAGGCGCCGTTCGTGCCATTATTATAACTAGTACTAGAGGAAGTCCGTGCTATGCACGGGGCCGGTCACATTTCCCGGGACATTTTCCCGACGACTTGCCAGATTGATCGACCACTCATGCCTGGCTCCTTTTTGGCTGGTAGAGTGGAAGAGTGCATTTTCAATGCGTGCGCGAGGAGGGAAGAAGTGGTTTTTCTTTAGGCTTTCCTTTTAGCCGGCCTCCGATATTATAATAAAGATTCGCACACATATTTTGTCACGTGTCACGTATAAGTTTCAGCCAGTACATATAGTTTACAGATTGTACACATATAAATCCCATAATCTCGTACATGCGTAACGAACTTAGACTGGGCCCCTTCGCAAAATTGTATTCCCCCCCCCCCCGCCTCTCCACAAAGAACCTTATTTTTCCAACAAACGTGGCATTATGTATGCTAGAAGCACGCTTAAGATTTTTGTGCTGGGGGGGGGGGGTAGATTCGTCACTTAACTTTAAGAGCATAATGAAAGCTGTAAGAGATTTATCCTCAACGTTTAATGGGAACATTTTAATGACATTGTCTAGTTTATTTTGTTTTCTCTCACACACCCAGTACTGTGCAAACTAAGGCCATTTAGTCGTTCAGCCGACATAATACTCAGAAGGTAGTTTTTAATGAGTATTAATTTACGGACCTTAACGTCTACGAAGGCACATGATGGGACCGGGCTTCAGATTCTACCTCCTTTGCGCACTTTGACTCAGTCCACAGTCGGCGTGTTTACAGCAGTTGTACTACAGTCAACACGCCCCCCCCCCCATGAGGTCTGGGCCCCCTCCGCAATGCGCAGCTTGCCTACCTGTACGTTACGCCACAGCGTATGTATAACTTCGCCTGGTGATCTGCTGCCACCCAGGATTGTAGATTGCAACAAGTAGGATGATAGCAGGAAATGCTTGTTGCCTCTATGATTATTTGCCTCTATGATAAGATGAGATAACAAGACAAGATCAGATAAAAAAAAATACATTATACGGAGAGATAAAAAACGATAATATATTTCCAAACAAATTAGGAAACAAGATACATAAAAGGTCGTACTAAAACCACTTCAACTGTTCATGCAATAAAAGCAATACAATTCTATTTAAACAATTCTATTTGAAATCGACAAAAAAAAATGCCTCTCATGGGATTGGATAAGTAGCAGCAGTCAAATGATTGCTGCCGCCCAAAACTCGGATTCCGTTCTATGCGGGAAAAAATAATGGAAGAGTGACTCTGTGTGTGTGGGTGGGGGGGGGGGGGGAAGTTGCAGACAAATGTGTTCTGCCACCCAAAAACTCAAGACTCTAAATTTACCAAAAAGAAAAGCTGGAAGGTGAGAGGTGGCACACATTTTTGCTGCCACCTGGACACTAATATTCCCCTTAAATTTGACAAAAAAAAAACCTGTAAGCGGGGAGTGGGGGGGGGGGGTTGTATCAAAGTGCTTCCTGCCACCCGGAAACTTAGATTCCTTTCAAATTTACGAAAAATCAAGTCTTTAACGCGTTGGTAACAGGGCTTGGTAACATTTTGTTTCTGTTAGCTCTATGTTGCTCAAAGACTGCTGACAGGTGTAAATTTAAAGGCAACGGTTTTATTTGTTACAGCTATAAAGGTAGTTTAAGAAAATACTAAAAAAAAACACCTTCGGTAGTTATAGAGATACGGTATTATGCAGAATACTGGACATCGTGACAACAGAGTTCGAAATGTGAGACTTAGTAGTTAACGTGAAACCTTTCTGAAACTTTTGTCATCCCTTTTAACCTCAAAGAGTTGGGTTGAGTTTATTCAATGTAAACTACAAAAGTCAGTTATGAAAGTGACATTCCAGACACCACAAGACCAGATGCCCGCGTGTTGGTCAAAGGAACACTAAAATTGAAAACAAAAGTTCCGACATTCAAGAAATAGTTGCAAGAAATCATTAAAAGAGTGTACATAATAATCATAATAATAATCATAATAATAATCATAATAATCATAATAATAATCATAATAATCATAATAATAATCATAATAATCATAATCATTAATAAGAGTGTAATACAGGGTGAGGCAAAAGTCTGATCACACGCAAATAACTGCTGATATAAGGGTCCTAAGTTAATTCTGAAGACATATTTGTAATGTAAGTCAGATACGGGGAAGCTAATAAAGATATTTTCAATGACCTTGTAAAAAGCCTTCAAGGTCATCTGAATTCTATCTTCCAAACTGGCGCAAGATACAGCAAAAAAGTGAATTACAAAGTTGTACGCGAGCTTCAAACATGACAAACTGCGAAAACAGATTGAAAATCGGAGCATAATTGCAATAGTTATGAGGAAAACAAAATAGCAACAAAGTCTTCCCTGAACGTTTTAACTGCCATACAGTGAAGTTTAGGGTTTGCCTCTGCTAGAGAGTGCACGTATGTGATCCGATTCTTTCCTGCGTCAATCAATGCAAGTGAACGAGTGCAGTGCCGGATGCAATAAAAGAAAACAACGTATGATACGGTTTAGGTCTAAATTATTGAGCCATCATTCACAACACAGAAAGCCACGTTCGGTATGTGATTATTTTTTGATTTTACAATTATTATTTTTTTTTTTCCGGCGCTAAAGTGTCCGCGGCCTGTCTTGAGTTCGCCCCAGAACGGCACAGATAATCAATTGTATGTTTTTAGTAGCAGAGTGCCTTGTTGGTATCCAAGATGGTAAAAAAAAAACAATGGCGGGCCGTCGATGAATGCCGCCCACTCCAGGAAAACGTAACCGCTCATAAAATATCTGCAGGACTCAAGATAAACCGCGCAGACAATAATGCTTCTTTGAGTGATCCAGTGAGCCCGGTTGCCACAACCGCCTAAACGCATTGTTGTTACCAGGAGCGGATTTTATAGGGGGGGGGGAGCAGGGAGGGCGGCACCCATGGGCCTTCGATGTAAAAGGGCCTTCATGGTAAAAGGGGCCCATGAAGGGCACAGTAGTGCTACCTCAGAATTTCGGGACGGCAGGACGCCTTGTAGGGATTTGCCCCCCCAAAGCTATTTATTTAAATCCGCCAATGGTTGTTACGAATTCCCACACTTCATTTACAAAGACGGAAAACTTTTTTTTCTCGGGGGGGTTTGAAAATTACATCCCACTTTCCGCCCCCTGCTACTAGAAAACGTATGACCACTGTATTGTTAAGGTACGATTACTTTTCTTGTGTTTTGAAGTGTATGGCACCATAATGACAAAAAAAAATTTGAAGTAAACAGCAAATAATCTAATTTTTTCAAAGATATTCGCCTCGTTCGAATAATGCTACAATTAGCCTAGTACTACTGCTAGGTAGAATTCTGTCCCCCCCCCCCCCAAGAAAAAACAAGTTTATTTACGCATACGAATGCCCACTCATTTAAACCTACTTTCCCAGCCAACCACCTTATTTTCGGCGCATTCTCATCGTAGGCATATCCTGCATTTTTCTTGAAACGTTTTTCCTGGAAAAAAAAGCCGATGAAAGCACTTTGTTTTGAAGGGGGGGGGGGGGGGGGGTATCTGCGTAGTCCTAGGCAGCAGAAATATAAATCCATCTCTGCTAGTGAGCAAGTGATGCTAATTCATCTTATCAATTGCTTCCTGTTCACCATAAATATATATATATTTTTTTTAAATACTTTACCCTTTAATGGAAGTAATCTATAATAACATAATCATTTAAGAAGCTGTTAAAAAGTGTTCGCATTTGAATGTCCAGGGTTTCCCACCTTTGGATTAAAGTGAGGGCCTACGTAACGACAGAAGGTTTTTTTTTTTTTTCATTGCTGGGCGATTGTTGCGACCGGCCTCGAAATCACTCAAAAGGGCATTAGGCTTCGGCCAAAACAAAATAAATGTAAAATCAGAAAGTAATCACATACCGAACGTGACTTTCTGTGTTGAGAATGATAGCTCATTACTTTAAGCCTAATTCGTTTACTGCAATCTGAAATTTAACTGCATGGCAGTTAAAACGTTCAGGGAAGACTGTTGCTATTTTGTTTCCCTCAACTATTGCAATTCTGCTCCGATTTTCAATCTGATTTCGCAGTTTGTCATGTTTGATGCTCGCGTACAATTTTGTAATTCACTTTTTTGCTGTATCTTGCGCCGTTTGGAAGATAGAAATCAGATGACCTTGACAGCTTTTTTCAAGGTCATTGAAAATATCTTCATTGGCTTGCCCATATCTGCATTACATTACAAATATGTCTTCAGAATTAACTTAGGACCCTTATATCAGCAGTTATTTGCGTGTGACCGGACTTTTGCCTCACCCTGTATAAAAACATTATGTAAAAAGTACAGGAAAAAGCGTAAACAAAACCATATCAAAGAATAAAAACATAATTAAACCACAAAACAAGAATAGCAAAATCGTACTTTGACTATAGAAATAAGATACCGAGATAACATGTTGGATTTGTCTACCTACCCATGCTTTTTTATGGTTTTTATTGTCGTCTACAATACTGCGACGGTCAGCTTCAATATTCTTTTTATTTCTTTCTGTCGCATCGTTACATTTTCGCTGATAGTTCAAATCTAAATTTTACAGTTTGACAACTTAATTACACAGTGCTGCAATTCTTTTATCCCTGTGGCTAAAGCAGGATGGCGTTCTATCTGGAAAATCTGGAAAACTGGGAATATTTAGGGAATTTATAAAGTCTGGAGAATTCAGGGAAAAATCAGGGAATTTGATAAATATGTGGTGAATATCAGGAGATTTCAACATTTTCTGGAATGTTTTTTTTCATCTAAAGAATAGTTAATTCGGTTTTAATTTTTTACCTCTAAAACCTTCACTTTATTTCACTTAAAACTTCATATCCGTCCTTTTTGTTCCATTTCTAATAAAGCGAAAACTCCTTAGGTCTAATCTAGAATTTTGTTCAGATTATGACTGCCTACCCTTTACCAGTACAGTTGGGGCAGTGCAATTTGTGATTTAACAAAGCAAAACGATATAGTTATTGCAATTTTGGCGAAATGTGAAAAAAAAATTTGGGTCCTCTACTGCACCTTCCTTCAGCCGAAAAAAAATCTGGGAAAAATTTCAGCATTGGTCTGGAAAACCTGGAAAAATCAGCATGAGCTTTTGTACGCCATCAGTTAAAACTAACGTTCATTTATAAAAACATTTATTGTGCAACGTTGAACGTTCGCTTTCTGAAAAGAAAAAGTGCACGCTGCTCAAATAAAATGGATTGCCGCTGGATGGTAGCACCGTAGTGATAACATTCGCATTAGCACAGTGTCCAGTTTTCAACAACCCCCCTCCCCTTTTCCTCCAGTGTTAAAATTGATAAAAATAAGAAATTGTATAATTGACCATAACAAAGTATTTGACGTGATAAAGAACCTAACACTAAAAAGACAAATTTAAAATACGGTAATAAATATAAATACAGTCTGATAACCCGAATTATACATAGGACTTTATACTTAAGACCAATAATTTATAGAGCAGTGACATTTGCCGCCATGTTGGCACCAGTATGGGTTTTGGAGGGCATAACTACAAGGTGCACTACATAAAAATGGAGAGAAAAACAACGGAAGAGCAGATTTCTTAAGCTTAAAATAACGTTGTTTTGTCCAACAACAAAAATCGCGCGTTTTAGGTCTAAGAAATCACTCTTCACAGTATCAGTATCACTCTTCACGGCGTCAGTATGATGTCCTTCTGTTTCTCTCTGAAGTGCCCCTTGTAGCTAACCCATTAAGGCTCCAGCATAGAGTTGTATACAATAATACTACGTCGTGTCACTGCTCTATAGGGTTGGGAAGGAGAATTTGTAACTCTAAAAAGTCCGTATTGAAACGCGTTACATTCATTCCTATTAGTAATTTTTGCTTATTTTCAGCCCAATCTGAAGTAAACTAAATTACAACTAAGCTTAACTAAAAATAATTAAATAAAAGCTAGTTTCGTTTAAGTTAATTTGATTTTAGGCTGAAAATTGAGTAGAAATTCCCACATAAAACTCATGGCGCCCTCTATAAACTTAGACGGAACTAATAGGAATTACTGTAAGACGTTTCAGTAGGTGTTCTCAGTCACAAATTCTCCTCCCCAACCCTAGAAATTCTTGATAAAACCAAGAATTTATAGGGTTTGGGAGGAGAATTTGTAACTCTAAAAAGTCACTATTGAAACGTCCTAGATCCATTCTAATTAGTTCCATCAGAGTTTTCAGAGGGCGCCACGTGTTCTATCTGGTAACTTTTGCTTATTTTTCAACCCAAATCTAAAGTAAACTAAATTACAACTAAGCTAAACTAAATAATAATTATAATACAAGCTAGTTTCATTGAGTTCAGTTTAATTTTAGGCTGAAAACTGAGTGGAAATTCCCACATAAAACTCGTGGCGCCCTCTATAAACTAAGACTGAACTAATGTGAATGGATCTAGGACGTTTCAGTATGGGGTGTCGGTCACAAATTCTCCTCCCGAACCCTAGAAATTCTTGATAAGACGTATACAGTTCTACTTGGAAACAGCAAGGATCACGAAATTACATACAATCGTTGCAAGCTCCCCTGACCCAGAAAAACCGTTCGATAACAAGGAAATGTCAGTATGCCAAAACACACACCCAAAAGTCTTGAACCCCGTTCGATAGCAGTACTGAGTTTAACATCAAGAGGGTTTAATTTCCTGTCACGAGTTATCAAATGACAATAATCAAAGAGATTAGAGAATAAAGCGACATGAATTCCATAAACCTTTAATCTGTTTGCCACTATAGTAAAGGAGAACAAAGGACGGAGATCAGGTTGTATCCTCGAGACCAAATTAACGGAAATGTGGTGGCGCTCAAACTTGCCAAATGTCTGCCACCAGAGCCAGATTCTGTATAATTTTTGGTTATTTTTCTTCGGCAATCTATTGGCATAAATAATTTTAATTTTTAGCGCATTAGTCTTTTAGGTTTTTGGTCTCATAGTAATTATTAGCAAACAATTCAAATTTAGTAGATGCACAAACACAGATGAAACATCATGGTTATTGTAAGCGCGCAAAGAATCATATAATCGCGCGAATATGTTTATTAAATTAGTTCATTAGTTCCCAATATCAACAGAAAGACGCCACGTTTTAAAACCGGAGTTGTTAGCAAGGATTGACTAAAGGTAAGTAAATAGAACTTTGGGGCCGTACTTGATGTGGAGGCTAGAAAGAAATGGTGTTGAGAGGGATGTACCTTTAAGTTTCAAGATGTGTAGAAATTTCTTTTTCCTCAATGAGGTCAATCAAACGTTTATTCTTAGAAACAACATCTTTAATAAATTCTCCAACCTTTTCATCAAGCTTCATTCTTCTTCGACTATGAATTTCGACTGTGAAATTTTTTATTCACATTCATAACTAAACCTATTGGTGAAACTATATTCAAAGTCATTCTAATTGACAGCTGTTGGTTCTTTCTTTCCCCACCAACATATGCTTCACCCTCTAAAAAGCTTGGTATCCACTTACGGACAAATAAGGAATATTTAGACTTTTCGTACGGCTTGTAACAAGAACTCTTTCACTCAATAATCCTCTCTTGGACCAGAAAACGGTGTTAAACATCCATAGGTGAAGAAGCAGGGTCGGACTGGGTCTGTTTTTTTCATCTGCCCGACAGTCAAAAAGGGAGCACCCCCATCCCCGCTGATATGGACGCTGATATAATGACCTTATTTTTCAAAATAAATATACTTTATTAAACAAATTCATTAAACATTTCATTACAAATAGGCGAACCCTAATGGGTGCAATCGTAAGGCCCGGAAGAAGGGAAAGTGTACCCAACACTTTGTCCAATATAAAGTGTATCTTGAAAAATGAGGTCTCCGTATCAGTGTGGAACATTCAACATTTCGCACTCTGCCTTATAACGTTATGATACACAGCACCTTAACTTGAAAACAGCCCAAGCAACTAATTTCAGCAAGTAATAGGTTTTTTTTTATGTTCATCATTACGTTAAAAAAAAAACGACTAGTAAGTTAGAACGGCAAAGTTAACCAAAGAAACGGTAGTTTCGGCTTGGACGAATGTTTCATCATCCGTGTTGTGAATGTATCTATTCGATTCGAGCCATGTGATGGGCAACATTCACGTTTTAGTTGTAAGTCCTTTCAGTTGTATTTTCACCCGTTCTCAACTAATATCAAAAGAAAAAAGAAAAAGCTAACATAAAAATACATTACAAATTTAAAAAAAAAAAAAAAAACGTAGGCGCTTTTTTTCAAGGACGCATCTGCCATTTGCAGACTGGCACACGGCCCAGTCCGACCCTGTGAAGAAGCGTAGAGGCACGTAGTTGAGGATTGTTGAGTTCAACCAGTTCAGTAAGAGCAGATTTCATGACTGGTATTCTTCGATTGGAATTGTAACTTTATCCCTTTGATCCATATGTTCGCATCCATGTTTCCTTTGTCCCAGGAGGTTGGTTCCCTTCAAAATGCATTCAGTTCGGCAGAATAAATTGGTATTGGTCTGCACTTGACAAATTTTGCCACAAGTTCTCATCACACATGATGATTACCTGCAACAACGACAAATAAACAAGTATCAAAATCAAATGATGATACTTTACATATATACAAACAAATTGTAACTCAAACCTCAGGGTGATTTTTTTTAATGTTGGGAGAGGGGTAAAATTTCGTGGTAAACACGAGGACCTACGGGAAAAAACGCTTGGTGAAGTGATTTTGATACACCAGTTGCCAGGTGACAAAATGTTCTTGAAGATTAGGGAGGGGACGATGGATGGAAATTTGGGTTGCAAGTGCAAAAAAAGTAAACAACAAATCACACGGACATATTTCATTACTAAAACACCAACTGTCAAATACTATAAAATTTAAATTTTCGGGGAAATTTTTTCATTAAAGTACTTGAACTCCTTATTCTCGCCGGAAATTAATTCGAGAATTTCCATATATCAAAATCTCAAGCAATTAATTAGCACGAAACGACAAACACTTTAAAATTAGCGTACGATAAAGCACTCCAAAAAAAAATACCACGGATTGACACAGGTACACAAAAGCCTACGTTTTTAACTCAATTTAAAAAAAAAAATACGCCTGGTGGGTCTGAACTTATAATTCAGAACTCCATACATTGACAAATTTTAAATCCACAAGAGTAATTTTAATTGATTATGGCGTCACGGGTAGTGCTGTATGCTAACATAAAGTTTTCTCAGGATAGAACTGGTCCCCATTTACGCTACCTCCATAAGTGAAATTTCGGGGTTCCAACCACATAATGCGTTTAGGAAAGTAGCAATACGATGTTTAAAGTTTGGTCTAAGTAATGGTTTAATATTTGTACAGTACACACATTAGTGACTTACAAATTGGATTTAAAAATCACAACTAGGTTTACCGTACATCGCCTATTAAACGTTCATGGGCTGTTAAAATCAATTCGATAAAAACACACATCGGATGGCAGTCAGTGACCGCCAGGTCCTTGCCATTCCGGTTGCGTTTGCAACAAACCTGTACTAAACGGTTTGGCTGTAACAAATTTATAATTCGAATCTTACTTCTGCCCAGGAAGGGTGTTTAGGTCTAACTCCGTTGCAGAAAATTCGGCGTTTATGCAATCATCCACGACGTGATTTGGGTTCGTACTAGCATTAACGTAGTGCCTGTATTCTCATTCGTTCAGGAATTTAAGTTTATTAGTTAACTAGTTTATTTAGTTTCTGTATGCATGAGGCTTATAGTTAATTTTGGTATGAAAAACCATGATTTAAGGGGATGAAACATTGATTTCTTGAATGTATAAAGGTTTTAAGTGAGCTTTTAGGCAGATAAATTAAACGATCTAAAATGCTTTAAGGTTAGAAATCGCGAAATAGCGAGTTACACACCCCTCTCCGTGGAGCGGGGGCTCTAACTGGGTGATATCACGATTTCTTACCTTAAAACATTTTAGACGGCTGGGACATTAGTTTTACCAGGGCTGTTGATAGGTACTACAATTCGCTACACTACTACACGAACTCTTTACATCAAGTGAAATCTCAAAGTGAAATCATGCGATAAAGCTTAGTAAAACAATTTCCCGTAAATTCGTCAGTCTTAAGTTCGCCTACGACTTAAACATAATTGTTCAACTAGAAATAGCAGAAATAAAATCAGAAGCGTCCATGTTCTTCCCCAGCAGTTTGCGTTAAGTTTGCGTCAAGTTTGCGTTAAACAATCAAGTGACGAACTGCTCCCATACGCCCAGAGATTTCTGATATCGACTTCCGGTGGAAAACACATCACAGAAAGTACATGTTCAATATGAGTTTAAAAGAGGCAAATGGCAAGAGGCTGATGAAATTAAGAAATTGGTGTAATTAATTCAAGCATGTTAACAAACAGCGTTTGATGTGTTAAAGTAACAAACGCTATGGTGTGCGTGGTGTATCTTGAGTCCTGCAACTATGTTGTGAACGGCTACGTCTTCCTGGAGGGCGTGGCTTTAATCGATGGCCGCCATTGTTTTTGTAACCATCTTGGATATCAACGAGGCACTCTGCTACTGAAAACGTACAATCGATTATGTGTGTTCGTTCTGCGGAGAACCCAAGTTAGACCGCGGACACTATAAAAGACAAATTTTAAATACAGTAATAAATATAACTAGCCATATCCCTCACTCCACTGGCGTCGTTCCATGCTTCATGTAATTTCTATGATTCCAAGAGCGTCACAAAATCGATATACTGATTATTTCGACGCAAAATAATTGCAATTATTGCTCACAGTTCGTCCATCACATTCCTCAGCATGCCAGCATTTCATCGACATCATTCAAAACATACGATTTGTTTATTTGTATGCATGTTTGTTCGTCTACTCCTCCAGAAGTAAGCCCTTATGAGGGTGAGAATAAATGAAAGATTGCGACAGAAGCAAGAAACTCACTGAAAAGGTTTTGTTTACGTGGAAATTGCTCACTTCGCTCGCTCAGTTCACGCACTTTGTGTTTCAAAAATGGAATGTTTGACACTGTTTTAAACCCTACAGGTCGGCCTTTTTCCGTGCGTCAGTCACTTTAAGCAAAACCAATTTTAAGTTTTATGTGCAAAATATATCGTTCTTTATAAGTTTTTTTTTGGCAAGCAAGTTTATTTCTACATTCGTACTTAAACACCAACACGAATTAGAAATCCGTTTTCCAGCAACTAACTCAACTAGAAACAGCAGAAATAAAATCAGAAGAGTCCGTATTCTTCCCCAGCAATTTAGCGGAACAGCATTCGTGGGAAATTTCCGAGAACCCACCAGGTGAGACGTCAGCTGCTATCTCAAAGTTCATAACATGTGTCAACAATGGCTGGGCCGCAAACAAAGTGAATTTTGATTTCCTACCGACTCTGAGATCCATATATTATGATATGTCGTGTTTCTGTTACGTCGTACTGATGCAAAACATGACGTCATAGTTTTATCAGGCAAAATTTACTTTGGGAGGTCAAAGTTGGTTCAGGCATAATAAACTTTGCATGAACAAACTATGACGTCATGAACAAACGTCATGAGGGTAAAAAAAAAAAAAAAAAACGTTGACGTTATTGTTGCAGGTTTTTCGCGCATTTGAGGGCCATAAAATCAAGTTACATCTACAAAAATAGGCCTAACGGAAGCGCAAACATCTTTTATGAGGTCCTATTTCCATCTTTGTAGGTGCCTTGGTTCAAGAGGAGTAGTGGTACCCGAACGCACTCACGGACGGCCATCATAAGTTTTTAATGATGTAGATAGAAGATGTTGTCTGGATAACCCAGAGTGCACAGGACGCATGAAGTTGCGTTCGGTAACCAAATAAGGAACGCGAAATTGAATAAAAACGTAACAAAGAAAACCAAACACTAGGAGAGCTTAGTCCGGCCAATTCAGTCCGGCAGAATGTTGTTGTGGCTGCCCACTGGTTCACGGTTCAACTCGACGTGCCTCTTGCGCGGATCCAGGTAGCACACAATATTAAACCATGTGCTTTTGATTATTGCAGTTATTTTGGATCATCACATCTCAAAGCAGTGGCGTAACTACTGGGGGGGGGGGGGGGCAAAGGGCCAATTCGCCCCCTCTGTGAGATTTTGAAAGCTTATTCGGCAAATTGGCCAAGTCATTTTTTCCATAGCTGAACAATTATTTACCGTCAGATGGCTGTATTTTGAGGTCAAAGACGCTACTTTCATCTTAGCTAATTTATACTTCTACTGTTTCTCCTTTAAATCACTAAAGTAACCAGGTAACAAATGGAGAAATACGAAAATCAGTAAAGATAAACAGTAAGAATTACTAACTCCATATTTTGTTTAAAATTCCCATCATTTCTAACAAAGTATCAGTGTTTAAAATATAAGTATCTAGTATGAAAAACTGAAAGATTTGCATTACCAAATATTTTTATGCGTATAATGCAGTCAATAAAACTAGTTTTATAAAAATGTTTCCAACAGCACTTTACAAGGACAGAAAATGCCGGAAAATAGCAAAAAATGCATCAGCTTCCGGGGCTCTAATTCGGTTCTCCCTCTACATCATTCGGCTAAATACCTAGTGTTGCCCCCTCATTACAAAACTCTAGTTACGCCACTGTCTCAAAGTCTACACTAATTTGTACATTAGCTAATTTTCTTCAGTTAACATTGAATTGGTTAGGCCCGTGTTAGATGGGAAGATTTTCACTCACGACACGATTGTTTTAAGGGCAGAAGTGATTTCCCCACACATTTTGTCGTGTCTGGAGTTGGTTGTCCAGCGGGCGGATTTCCTCCACTCCCGACTGTCCCCAGGATTAACAAACACTTCATATGGCATGCTCTCTTTATGTTCAACTTCACCCCTTTTTGTGGAATGGGTGGTACGTGTCCACCATTGGTCTCTATCGGTCACGTGAGAAAACGTTGGTACCCGGAGGGCTGGCAGCTTAGCCTGGCCATCGAGTCTGGATGACTCCTTAATCACTCCCAACTTTTGTCATCTGTCCCATGTCACACGAGCCAACTTACCCTCCCGACCCGACTTTCAGTGGCGTCGTGAGTGAAAACCCTTCCCGTCTGACACGGGCTTAATGTAGGCTAATGATTGCTTTTGATAAGCGAAAGTATACGTAATATTGCTTTAGAAAATAATTGTAGGCATTTAGGTCGACGGGGGGACAGTCGACCTAAGACGCTTTTTTTGAATGAGGTCACAATCTGCTCCTAATTATTTAACTTTGGGACCGGTATTATTGGCTGTTGGGAACCTTCCGTTTATCCCCCCACCCTCCTCCTTTTTTTCCGGGGGGGGGGGGGGGCACCTTTTTATTATGTGTATGCTAGACCATATTAATTTATAAATAAATTCATAAAATAGGCAAAACGAATAATGCAATGTAGAACTACTTGATTTTCTTGTTTCGCTTGATTTAATGATTTTTTTTCAGGCAGCCTATAAACGCTAAATTGTTAATTTGCATAAA